>CAUYRT010019163.1:0-113827 GCA_963574885.1 Lepilemur ruficaudatus
TCTTGTCTGGACCTCCCAGAGTGCTCACACCTTTATCTTAAATTGAGCATTTCCTTTCTGGTCTTTTAGATAAAGCTTAACTCTCCCAGCCAATTATCAGCCAAAGAATCTTTAAACCCACCTATAACCTGTAAGCCCCCCTCCACTTCGAGATGTCCCGCCTTTTGGGGCCAAACCAATGTATGCCTCCCACGTATTGATTTATGACTTTACCTGTAACCCCTGTCTCCCTGAAATGTATAAAACCAAACTGTAACCTAGCCACCTCGAGTCCACTCGCTCAAGGTTTCTTGGGAGTGGCTCTGGGTCATGGTCCTCAAATTTGGCTCAGAATAAACTTCTTTTAAATATTTCAGAGTTTGGATTTTTTCCGTCCACACAACAAAAGTCTACCAAACACCCACAATATGCCATGCATATGGTGTCCCTGGAAATACAGTAGGAGATAAAACAAAAATCCCTGCTTTTATGGCATGTACAGCCATGTTCGAAGGATCTTCCCAGAAAATCCCCATTAATGATTAAGGACAGGTAACCGTTAATGGGTAAGGATCTGTGTTCCTGAACCAGGGAAGACAAAAGTAGGGCTGACAGTAACAGGGAGAATGGCAGGTGAGGAGTGGGGTTGAAATGACCCACCTGCCACTGCTCAGCCTGTGAAAGCACAAAGCAACTCAGAGCCCCTCATCAACCTTCTGAAGACACTGGAGGAACTTAGCCTGAGCACACATGCCGTGGGTCCCTCGTTCCCCGGACCAGCTTTTCCAGGCTGTGCACATGGTATCACATACACAGCCCGCACGCTGCTGCTCTCTTCTGCTCCCGGCTCTCTGGAGTGAGAGTGCATATGGTGAGTTATGAGCAGGAGGCAAAAACAATGACATGGTATGGCAGAAAGATCTGGAATCAGGAAAACTTGACCTCTAGCTCTTCCACATAACCTTGAGCAAACTGCTTAACTCTGAGCTTCTGTTTTCTCATATTTAAAAATGGAGGCAACAGTATTTGCCTCCAAGAATTATTACAAGGGTTAAATGGCACCATCTATGAGACCTCACAGCACACAATGGGGCTGCAGTCAGCACTGTCTGGACAAGGGAGGAGTGAGGCTTCCTGAAGGGCTTGCAAGTCAGAAATAAAGTGCTGGGAGCCTTTCAAGGTGTGAACCAAAATAAAATTTTAAGGCTCCCCCCCCACCAGCTGACTGAATGGACCCCCTCATGGCCAAAGGAATATCCTAAAATTGTCTGCCAGGAGGAGGGAGGTCAGACATGCCTCATCATGCCCCCCTCCCTTCTTGGAGTCCTTTGTGACCCACAAGGGCCTAAGGGTATGAAGACAAACCTGCAGGTCCTCAATTTGCATAACAAATCTATGTCTGGTGGCTTATCTCTGATAACTATTCCTTATGTTAAAACATTCCAAGCCTCTAGACAAAGCTTCATGTCTTTAACCAATTACAAGCCAAAGAATCTTTAAAGCCACCTATAACCTGTAAGCTCCTGCCCCGCCCCCCCAGATGTCCCACCTTTTGGGGCCAAACCAATGTATGCCTCCCACGTATTGATTTATGACTTTACCTGTAATGTATAAAACCTGAAATGTATAAAACCAAACTGTAACCTAACCACCTCCAGTCTACTTGCTCAAGGTTTCTTGGGAGTGGCTCCGGGTCATGGTCCTCAAATTTGGTTCAGAATAAACTTCTTTTAAATATTTCAGAGTTTGGATTTTTTCCGTCCACAAATGTTAGTGCTGAAAACCTGAAATATTAGGGAACATCCTAGACTAAAACTTCTAGGCGCCAACTGCGAGGTGTATTTGCTCTAATAAAGTAATCCTTTTTTTTTTTTTCCCCTAATAAAGTAATTCTTACTTGCTTCACCTTAGCTCAGGTTAATGTCCCCAGGAATTCCATCCTCCACAGTTCCAAACTCTTCCCTTTCCCAATTCAGTTCACCTTATACTCTTCTTTGAACGTGGCTGAAAGTCTAAAGAACCGTGGTCCAGAGGGAGGGGAAAAGGCTTGCCCTCTAGCTGTAACCAGGCCGGGCTCCCGCAGTTGGAAGCCGGGGAAGTTCTGGGTTGAACCCAAGGGCCACGCTTTGTCCTCGGACCCTGCGCGCAGGAGTCTTCCGGCACGGCCCCGCCTCTCGGGGCGGGGCCTACCGCTGCCGCGTCCGCCTCCCCGGTTGCGCGCGGCTGCGGGCTGCGGTCACGTGAGCGCGGCACGGCGGGGGTGGGGTCTTGATTTCCGGGCGGCGGAAGGAAACGCGGCCGCGTGAGAACGGGGCGATTTGAAAACACGCTCCGGGAGCTAGAGGTTGAGGTTGGTGGTGCAAGGTGTCGCTCCGTGGGCTTCTGCTCGCTCATTTCTCTTCTCTGCCTCTGCCTCCGCCCCCCGGCCCCGGCTGGACCCTCAGGTGAGTAGCAGCCGCGCACGCGGCCGGGGCCTCCCGGGGTGCGGCACGGCGCGTGGAGCCATCGCCCCCCGCTCGCGGCCCAGGCGGGCAGTGTCGCCGCTGGCCAGTATGCGACCCGTGGGTCCCGTCTCGGCGCTCTTTCGGCGTTGGGCCTCGGTGGGAAGCCGGGAGTTGCGGGGTTGGGGCCCCCTTAGGCGTTTGAAGCGCCTCAAGTGACCGGGCGAGTTCACGCGGTTTCGGGTCCTAGAGAGTTTTAGGCCGGTGTGTGGATCGGGCCCCATTTCCCCTGACTGTGGTCCTGACCGGTGTCCGCAGGAGTGGAAGGAACGATAGTTTTCCTAAAACCGACGGTGTCCTCACTTCTGGGATGCAGAACTGAAAACGGGGTGGTGATGCGCAGTCGTTCCCTAATCCGCCCTCTCCCAGGCTTGGAGAGTTCTGCGAACTGAACGCGACCACCCGCTTTCTGGAGTCACCCTTGCCTGGGGCACTTGATTTTGGGAAGTATGGTTCCTGTGATTGGCCCTTCAGTGGAGTTTGGAGGAACTCAGGAGTGTAAGGGGTTGGAGAGGAAATTATCAAAGGCCAGGTGCAGTATGCTTGCTCTCTCTTTGATGTTTTTGGGAAAAGAAGGTGAAAACGAAGAAGGGTGGCATGCAAATTAGGATTGCCAGCTAATGCTCTAGGATATTGTTTTTTTTTTTATGAAATTAGAAAAGACTTGCATTGGGAATATGTGAAATTAAGTTTTAAAATTGTTGGGGCTTACATAACGTAAGAGGGCCGGGGATGTGAGTTCAGCCCCTGAGGCTGGAGTTCCTATCTTATATTCAAAACCGACTGCTGTGAAGGTGGCTAGATGGAACTGTTTGATTTGCTGTGCTATGAAAATCTTTAAGTAAAAATAAATGGCTGATAGAATTTAAAGAGATTCTAATATAAAAATACTCTGTGTCCCTTAATAATAATTTTACCAGTTTTAAAAGTCAAGGAAGGGCAATCAGCCCTCTAATTTTCTTAACGGACAGAAAACGTTAGTGTGACCGATACAAAGTGCTAGATAACGTGACATAAAGTTGACAGGAGACAGTATGTTGGAGCTCCATCAGGTAGTTAATGGCTAAATAGAGCCCAGAGGATTGAGGGGGAAGAAGGAGGTTAATTTTTGTGAATGTTCTGTACCATTACTTTCATCTCTGGTACCAGCTAGTAATGAACTTTTAGGAAAAGCTCACAAAGTATGCAGCTTAATTAGTGAAAGTTAATTAATTTTTGTATTAAAAGAGGCCGAGTATTGGTGCCTTCTTTTTAGGCCTTATTTCCTCACTTTTTTTTTTTTTGTTAAAGACTGGAGTAACTAGAGGTATGGGTGGGCTGAAATTTGGAATTGGACAAATGAAATAAAACAAGCCATTTTGCTACGTAGTCTTCCAATTCTCATGTTAATGCCAGTATATATAACAAAACTGGTTTTGCAGAGCTCAGGCCTGTGAATGAATCCCTGTTCAACTTCTTACCGAAGGAATAATTTACAAACTTTTCTGAGCCTCATTGTTAAAATGAGTTTAGTGCCACCTTCTTCAAATGGCTTTTTGGAGGATTGAATGCTAATGTACGCAATGCATCTAATGTTGTGCTTGGCATATATTGCTCCTGAGACTTTGGGAACACACAAGTGTTTGTGCTCATAGAATATATGTATTTAACAATGTACCAGGTACAGTTCTGAGTGTTTTACGATTATGAACTCAACCTCATAACAACTGTGTGAGGTAGGTATTATTGTTACCCCTATTTTGTAGATAGAAACTGAGGTACCACACAGTGTATAGCTAGAAAGTGGAAGAGTCTGCATAAGAACCTTATCAGTCTGGTTCTAGAACTATCTCTTAGCCTTTATACCCATATCCTAGCTCAGGGGGATCTAATGAGGTAAAACTATATAATCAAGAGAATTTGGATGTAGTGTCATAACTGATTGGTTCTGGATCCCTTGAACTTGAGGCCAGTCATCTTATTAACGCAGCAATAATACAAACTCATTCTATTCAAATGTTTTATGCTCCCATTTGTAGCTTTTTGACTTTTTATAGTTAGGCCCAGGATAATTATGATAGAGCAGGAGATCAAGAGAAGTTTTATTTATTCCAGAGGTACTTAACCTACTCAAGTGGGTATAACTAGAAGGCAAAATTACTTTTGTGGCGTGTGGGAAAGCTATAAGAAGAATTGCGCTGGTTCCACGTAAAGGAGGCTATTTTCTAAGATAGAGTTTAGCTTTTGAGAAGATAAAGTTGGAGAGTATGTGACGGAACTAATATGTTATGCTAAGGAATTTCTACTGTGTATGAGGTGTTAGAACAACTGAAAACACCTGAGTCTTGGTCAGATTGGTGTTTAGAAAGAGCTCTCTGGTGACAGGCCAGTGGACTGAGAGTAGACAGTAGAGACAAGGTAAGAATTCCAGTGGGGAAGGTATTGAATACTAGGGTAGAAATAAAGGAATTCTTTAAAGTAGTGGCCTGGTAAGAGGCACAGATCAAAGATTTTGTGTCTAAGTAGAAGGTTTGGATGTAAGTTGAATGTGGCATAGAAGGGGAGGAGGTGCAAGATGACATGGTTATGCCAGAGTTATTTATTACAGTAGAGGCTGAGCTGGTTTTTATTCCCCCTCTGTTATACCATACTTCCTTTTATCCTTTTGGGGGTGGGTGTAATGTTTGCTATTTGTATCTAATCTGAACTTTTCCTGGTGTTCAGAAGGGTGGTATCTTCACTTTTGTCTATACCATGCTTATCTACTCCTGATCTTTACCTTGTTTTTCTTGCTCACGAAATGCCCATTATCCTCCTTGGTGCATATCTGAATCTTACCTATTTTCAAACATTCATCTTAGATTCATGAAACTTTTTCTGTTAAGCCTGCATTAAATAAGAATATAGGTTTTCAAACTATGCTTGTTTTGCTAGAGATTCCTCCGGGGCTTCTAGGGACCTGAAGCTTTCCATTAGATACAAGGTGTAACTCTAACAAGTCTGTGCTGTTCTACTCACAAAGAGTAAGAAAAACATTTCAGAAAGTTTCTATTTAGCACATTGCTTGACAAAGGTTGCTCAAAAAACCTTGCAAAACCAGTGGCAAGACTGTTGCCTTAATGACACCGTTTATAGTTGTTTCTAGACCAAAGTGATTTTTTTGTACTTCTTGAATGGTATTATATTTTCTACTTAATATTTTGATCTTTTGGCATAATCACTGTTGGTGTTGATTCTTGATTATGTTTGAAATAAATGTTAGGGCAATATAAGTGTTGGAAAATACCAGTATTATTTTATCATTTATCCTTGTCTTTATCCATTGTTTTTAAATTAATTCTTTTCATTATAGTACTCAAAAATGACCAAAAAAAGAAAACGCCAAGATGATTTTCAAAAGGTAAAACTAAAAGTTGGTAAAAAGAAGCCTAAGTTAGAAAATGCTACTACCACAAACTTTAAAACGAAGACTATACATCTGCCTGAGCAACTCAAAGAGGATGGAACACTTCCAACAAACAATAGAAAACTTAACATAAAGGTAAGTTATAAATCTTCTTTTGATAAAAATAAGATTTTCCTTGAAATCATGTAGAATGTTATGTTTTCGGGAAAAGTTGTTTTAACTCTTAGAGTAAGTAGTAAGTAGTTTGCCTAGAGTCATAGGGTTTATTGATCTTTGGAGTTCATCTGTTACCTAAATGTGATCATCTAACTTCATCTTTCCCACTTCAGAAAGGTTTACTAAACTAAACTCACAGTAATTTCTCCCTAGTGGATTTATTTGATGATCTAATATGTATCTATTTTCAGACATAATACTTCTTATGTTTAACTTTTTGATATGCTTGATGCTTAAATTTTTGATGAATTTTCTAGCCGTTTTTATAGTTGACTAAGATAAGATCCTGTCATTTGTTTTTGGACCATATAGCACATAGCTTATTTTATATATAGGTTCATAGTAAATACTTGCAGTTAACCGAAGTTTGTGCAATAGCTTTATAGAGATATAATTTACACATAATAAAATTCACCCATTTAAAGTATACAATTCAGTGGGTTTTAGCATATTTAATATATTTATAGTTTTGCTGCTATCACCATAATCTAATTTTATAACATTTTTATCACTCCAGAAAGAAACCTTTTACCTCTTAGAAGTCACTCCCCATTTCTTTCTCCCTGTCCTAGGCAACCACTAATCTACTTTCTGTCTCTATAGATTTACTTATTCTGGACATATAAATGGAATCATACAATATGTGGTCTTTTTGTTATTGCTCTTTCACTTAGCATAATGTTTTGGAGATTCATCCGTGTTGTAGCATGTATCAGAATAATACTTCATTTCCTTTGTATTGTAGAATGGTATGCCTTTGCATTGTTGTGTCACATTTTGTTGATTACTCAGCAGTTGATGGGCATTTGGTTTGTTTGCACTTTTTGGCTTTTATGAATAATGCTATTATGAACATTTGTGTACAGGTCTTTGTGAGATTATATGTTTTTCTAGTTTTGTCCTTTAAGCTCTGAAGTTTAAATAAAAAGATATTCAAAGTTATGTTTTTTCCAAAGGTTATATAAATTATTGCACAAATAAAATTTGTCAAGCAGTATACTCTGACTAAAATACTCTGAAAGACTATTTAAAACAGGGAGAAAGGCCCTGTTAAATTAAGAGTATATAAATGCACCTTTCATAATGTTTGGTACATAGTAGGTCCTCAATAAGTGGTGGTGGTGATTGTTGTCGGTTTATATCATAGAGTGCCTAAGCCTCTTTGCAGGTTATTGTAAAAAAGAGAAAGTTCTAACTGAAAATTGTGTAATATTTTTATTAAGCTAAAAATATTTTAAAGGTAAAACTTTCTGATCTTAATAAAAGCTAAATAATATTTTAAAAATACTTACTGAAGTAGTTTCTCCAAGGAGTATCAGTTCATCAGTAGAGTTTTAGTTAGCATGTTTATTTGAAAATGATATAAGGTATATATATGTATACATCTAAAATCTGTATTTTTATTTATAGGATTTGCTGTCACAGATGCATCACTACAATGCTGGGGTTAAAGAAAGTGCTCTTCTTGGACTTAAAGACCTTTTGTCTCAATACCCATTTATAATTGATGCACACCTTTCAAACATATTAAGTGAAGTGACTGCTGTGTTTACAGATAAAGATGCTAATGTACGATTAGCAGCAGTTCAACTTCTTCAATTCCTGGCCCCCAAAATACGAGCTGAACAAATTTCTCCATTTTTTCCTTTGGTAAGTGCCCATCTCTCTAGTGCCATGACTCACATTACTGAAGGAATTCAGGAGGACTCTTTAAAAGTTTTGGACATCCTGCTGGAACAGTACCCAGCTCTGATTACTGGCCGTAGCAGTATATTGCTTAAGAATTTTGTAGAACTTATTTCTCATCAGCAGCTGTCCAAAGGACTGGTAAATAGAGACAGATCCCAGTCCTGGATACTTTCTGTAAATCCTAATCGGAGACTCACTTCTCAGCAATGGAGGCTGAAAGTCTTAGTGAGACTCAGTAAATTCCTTCAGGCCTTGGCAGATGGATCCAGTAGGTTGAGAGAAAGTGAAGGACTTCAGGAACAAAAAGAAAATCCCCATGCCACTAGCAACTCCATTTTTATCAACTGGAAGGAACATGCCAGCGACCAGCAACACATCCAGGTTTATGAAAATGGGGGTTCACAGCCAAATGTCAGTTCACAGTTCAGGCTACGGTAAGAAGGATTTCAGTTATGTCCACACTCAGTTTTCCTATATTGAATTATAACTGCTGACCATTGATGGCTAATGGTGGGAAGACATGCAGTTGTCTTTCATAGTTTTCATATAGTTATTCATGATTTGATTTGCTTTACTGATGGGAGGAGTCATTTGAAAGTATATTAACTTACTAATTTCTAGTAAAGCCTAATGAGAAGTAAAACTTGATAATCTCTGTTGGCTTTGTCATGTTAGAATTTCATTTTTCTTACTAGTCTTGATCAATGTAATTATCAGTTCATGGTGCTTCATCTTGCTATACTTTGTATTTAAGATTTAAATTACTTTAAGCAAGATTTAAATTAAGCAAGAGATAATAAATATTTTTTATCATTTAATTATTTTAATCATGAAGTTTTTTTTTCATTCTTACCTTTCTTATTAGGTACCTGGTTGGAGGACTAAACAGTGTGGATGAGGGTCTGTCATCTACCGAAAACCTGAAAGGATTTATTGAGATAATAATTCCATTGCTAATTGAGTGCTGGATTGAAGCTGTACCTCCACAACTGACTGTTTCTGTCAGAAATGGTATAGAACGAGAACCTCTACAGGTTATGCAACAAGTTCTTAATATTATTTCCCTTCTGTGGAAACTCTCTAAACAACACGATGAAACCCATAAATTGGTGAGAGAACTAATGGGTTCCTTATTTTCTTAGTGATGCCTTGTATCATAAGTGGGAAGATTAGAAATCAGCTTTTTACTATGAATTGGTTTTACATTTTCAAAAAAATAGCCCAAGGTTTAACTGTAAACTTTTTTCTTTTTTTTTGGAAAAAACTACAAGTTAAAATAGTTTTGTGAAGTTATCTGAATATATTTAGTGTTTTTTAAAGTGAAATGCATAACTCAATATGCTTGATTCCATTTGTTTTTATTATATAATTCACAGTAGTGTTACAATGTATTGTTTACGGCAGATTGATTATGTAGGAACATTTTAGTTTCTGAAGCTCTTTTATAGGATTAAAAAAGTTGCTTATTAAGTAGTCTCCTACAGTTTGTTCCACATTGCCAAGTTTAGCAGAAATGGACCAAACTGAAGACTTCATAACCAGCCTTAAAGTGGTTTAAATGTTGTGCTGTAGTGAATGTAGTATATAGTGTATGCTACGCTTTTGCTGTGCAACTAAGGAAGAACAAGCTGTTAGATTAAATTGGTTCTAAATTACTATGGTAGCACACTTAAAAAGGGCAGCTGTAGGAGCAAGACTAAATCTTGAAGAATGTGGTTTACTGAAGAAGTAAGTCCTGTGAGAACTTTTGACTAGGCAGGTGTGAGTCCTTGAAGTTGACGCCATATAAAACCAAGAAGGGAGGGGTTTGTTTTGTTTTGTTTTATTCTTTTTATTTCAAGCTGAATTTTAGAATAAGTCAGTATGCTGTAAAAATTAGACTAGTGATAAATAGTATTTGATAATCTTGAAAAACATTATAGAATTAGACTAAGGTGTGTATTTCTTTTAAGGGCTTGTTGTATTGCAGTTAATACATTATTCAACATCTGTAAGGATGTTTTTTGAAGTGCTTTTTCAAACAGGATGGCATTTTATTGAATACAGTTTTGAGCCTTTATGTCTTATGATTGATAGTACATATTGGCAAAAAGTTACTTATGGTCAGAGGTATAGTGTATGATTTTCAGAAAAGCTTTCTTCCCATATGGCAATTAATTTGTGATGTAGCTAATAACAGTAATAACATATAGTTTCATAGAAAAGTATATATTATCTGCAATCTTGAATGGATCTTATTATCATCTGAAAGACTAAGATAGAAAATAAAAGTAATGATATTCAACATGGACTTGGAGTACTAGTCTTTCCTTCATTTTTAGAAAGCTGAGAAATAAAAATTCTAAGCTTTGGTGTTTGGTTACATACGAGCACCAATAAACTTATTATTGCTTTAATAGTAGCATTTGTGTTTAGACAGAACAGTAGGACTAAAATACAAAATCTGCAGATTCATTAATTGTGCTAGTTTTGGATCATCATTTGAATTAACATTAACAAAGGATGTAAGTACTGCTTTAATTTTATGACTATTTAAAATAGTATGCTTTAGAACTGTTTTGTGCTTTTGTAACATAGTTACATTTATTAGCAGCTTTATTGAAAAGAAATTTCTTTATTGAAAAGAAATCTGAAGGTATTTGCAGTGGTTGAGTACTCAGATCGGTACCAGGTAATTTGTGATGTACTGTGTGTAGCCATAATGTATTGAAAATGAAAATACAATTTAACATTAACTTTTTAATTTACTGTTGTTTTAAGGTTCCCTATTAGTAGTGTCAGTGTTAGTATTACACACTGTCAAAATTTTGTTGCATTTTAGCTTTGTATTTTGATGCTTGAATTACTTACTTTTTCCTTGTATGTCTCATTGCAGTTATCTTTTTCATATGAGGATAAGAATTTGCATGCATGCACAGTCAGATGCAGTCATGCTTTTTGAGGCATTTATTCAAAGATTATTGGGCATCAATAAATGTGGCTACTTAAATTACTTAAAATTTAAAATTCAATTCCTCAATCACACTACATTTCAAGTGCTCAATAGCTATATGTGAGTAGTGGTTACTATATTGAACAGTGCAGATACAGAACAGTTCCATCATAGCAAAAAAGTCTTTTGAATAGTTCTGTTCTAGGCTCTGGGGATATAGAAGTAAACATGATTGGTAAAGTGCTTGGGGTTAGCAGATAGTAAATACATATATATATAATGTCAGTATGAAGAATAAAGATGAAAGTAAAACAGGGTGTATAGACAGCATGTGCTGGAACAGTGATGGGGAGCTAATTTAGATAGGTTGTCAGGAAGTGCTTGGCATGTTACGGAGTGATGAAGGAGAAGTCTTGTGAAGTCTGTGGGGAGAACATTCTAGGCATAGGTAACAGCAAGTGCAAAGGCCCTGAGGTAAGAACAAGCTTTGCATATTTAAGGAATGGCAGCAAGGCCTGTGGAAGATGAGGGAGAAAATGAGTGACAATGGGCAGATCATGTGGGCTTCTGTGGTCCCTGGTAAGGAGTATTTATTTTAATCTGAGTGTGGCGAAAAGACATAGGAAGGTTTTTAGCAAAGGAGTGGCATGATCTGCGTTATGTTTATTTAACTTTAATAGAATTTACAAAAATAGAACACTAATGAATTCCCATGTGCTCACCATCTGGCTGTAGCAACCATCAACTCATGCATGACCAGTCTTGCCATATATGTGTGTGTGTGTGTATATATATAAAATATATGGTTATTAAGTATGAAATGTCCAATTTCCTAAAGTACTAAGTTTGACAGTAGATATTGTTGACATTTCACTTTGACACGTCTTATTTTTATTGTGAAGGTACATCATCAGTCTTTCAAACACATGTTTTGGCTTGTGATTATCTTTTAAATTTTTTAGGGCAATTTTTGTGAAACCAGGGATAAGTTAAAAATTTGTGTTATTTTCGAATATGAGTTCTGTCATGGAACCAGTACAGTACAGACAGCTCCAAATATCAATGAAGTGTTTTGGAAGGATGTGGCTAAAGAATGCACAATATGTGGATGGTTTGAGAAGTTCTGTTCTGGTGATTTTAATCTTGAAAGTGAGCCACGTGGGCGACCTGAGACCAAGGTGGATAATAATGAGCTGACAGCTATAGTGGAAGGGAATCCATCTCAGTCTATGCGTGAATTAGCAGCAAGGTTTGACGTTACCATTCCACCAATATTGGACTATTCGAAACAAATGGGCAAGGTAAAGAAGCTGGATAGATGTATACTGCGTGAATTAAATGAGCATCAGAAGAGACGCTGTCTTGAAGCTTGCCTTTCTTTGCTGTCATGACATAAAGGTGAACCATTTCTACACTGCATTGTTATGTGTGATGAAAAATGGATTCTTTTTGACAATCGTAAGTGTTCGGCACAATGGTTGGAAAAAGATGAAGTGCCGAAATACAGTCCAAAACCGAATATTCATCCAAAAAAGCTAATGGTGCCTGTTTAGTGGCCCAGTGCTGGTATTATCCACTACAGCTTCATGAAACCTGGTCAGTTGATTACAGCGATGTCTACTGCAGCCAATTGGATGAAATGATGAGGATGCTTGTGATCAAGCAGCTGAGATTGGTCAATAAATACAGGCCAATCCTCTTGCAAGACAATGCTAGACTGCACATTGCACAAACAAAGCTGCTCAAACTACAGCATCTGGACTTGGAAACTCAGTCATCTGCTGTATTCACCAGATCTTGCACCAACTGACTACCACTTCTTGCAAGGAAAAATAATCAATTCTCAACAAGCTGTGGAAAACACCTTTTGCGATTTCATTGCCACTCGCTCTCTAGGCTTCTTCGCTGCTGGCATGAACAAACTACCGTTAAGATGGCAAAACTGTGTCAATAGTTTAGGTGCATACTTTGATTAGTCGTATTGCTGCTTGAGATATGATAAACTACACTTTTGATTTGAAATTGGACATTGCATATTTAATGATCTATTTTATTTATTTAAACACACACACTCATTCACTCATTCCCTTACCCCTTCCTGTATCATTTGGAAGCATGATTTATGTTTTAAAAGATCACCCTGGCTGCTCTGTGGAGAATTGACACTTTGAGGGGATAAGAGGAGGCAGGGAGATCAGTTGGGAGGCTATTATGGTAATCTAGGTAAGAAATGATGTTGGCTTAGAGTAGAATGGTAGCTAGTGGTTGAAGTGATGAGAAATAGCTGGGTCCAGGTAAAGCCAGGAGTACTGCTGGTGTGCATACTGAAGGGAAGAGGAGTCAAGGGATGATGCCAGTGTTACAGTCCAAATGGCAAGGTGACTGCTAGTAGGGAAAGTTTAGTTTTATTCATGTTAAGATTTAAGATGCCTGTTATAAGTCCAAGAGGAGATATTCAAGTGTACACTTATATATATATAGAATCTAGAACTCAGGCAGAAATGGTCCAAGGATCATTATCTGGGAACAATTAGAGGTCAGGAAGAAGAGAGGAACCCAGTAAAGGATACTAAAGAACAACAACAATTAAGCTGAAGGTTGAGCAGCTGTTCTAGTCCCACATCCTAGATAACCCCTAATCTCCTACAGAACAAAGTGGTTAGTTACCCTGGAAAGGAGGAAATAAGAATATTCTAATCTGAAATTAGGAAGACAGTATTTTGATAGGAGGGAATGATAAATTCACCAGTAAATACTGTTAAAGTATTTTAGGGACGTGCATTGCTTTGTAAAAGTGTTAAAAACTTTTTACGGAAACCAATCAAATTACTGGGGAATAGAGTTATGGCATAAATAGAATACCATGGAGACAGACTTTCTTATGTATTTTATAAACATTGCATTAGTGGTCCAAATTCAGGATTTTGTTAAATCACATTTGCTCTCCTTTCTTCTGTCTTAAACAGCGGATAAAATGCAAGTAAAAGTAATTGTTAAGCACCAAGGATCTGTGGATGGAAATTTAATGCCCTAACAGTTCATTCTGATTTTATAATTTATTTATATATTAATGGGAGAAGATGTATTATAACAGGACATTATTTGACAAATTGTCAAATTTCTGCTTTAAGTTTTGGTTATTTTACCTTATATTTTCTTGTAGGTTTTCTAATCTTTGCTTATTTTAATAGGAGTCATGGCTTCGAAAGAATTACCTTATTGATTTCAAACACCATTTTATGAGTCATTTTCCATATGCCTTAAAAGAAATAACCAAGCATAGAAGGAAAGAGACAAATAAAAGGTATTGTGATTCTTTTCCACTATATAGAGTTAAAAAGATGTTTAACTTGAAATTATCTTAAGATAATTAGCCTTAATATGGAACTTTCTACATTGCGCGGTTTTTATGTTCTAGATTTTGTGAAAATAAAAATAGTACTATACCTGATTTTAATAAGCTATTTTGAGCCTTGGGATTAATAGTTTTTTTGTTTTTTTAAGTTTGTAAAATGAGCGTTTTGTATGAGGTGAATGTATCAGATGATATAAAGATGAATTTAATGAAAGTTGCTGAGGGAGGTGGTTATTGAATCTATAAGCAAAAGAGCATCTTAAGTGTTATCTAGTTCTGCATTCATTTATAAATGAGGAACCTGGTAATGGAACCAGTATTAGTATCCTGAAGGAAGAGGGATAATTGGAGAAGAATCAGAAAGCAAGGGTGGTAGATTAGGATATGGAAGTTAAAAGGAAATGTAAACTTGGAAATGATTTAAACCTCAAGAGCAGAGAAGTGTGAGAGCAAGTTATGTAATAAAATTTGACAAGCAGGTACAAGCTAAAACACTAAAACTGTAGTTTCCCCAAATGAGCAAACATTTGCAAGGGATCCTAAAGTCTGTCAAAAGGTTCTTAAATATATCAAAGGGTAGAAACTAGCTAGAGAATCATTGAGTTTCTGTGAGCAGGGTTCAAAGGATGTGCTTGGAAGTGATATGGCTATTGCAGGCATATGAATTTTTCATTCATTCACTAAGTAAATATTTATTTTGGCTGCTTAGTATGAATAAAGTATTGTAATAATCTTATATCTTAAGGTATACTCCTTGCTTTCTTAAGTGTTTTCATTCTAAATCATAAGAGAGTGTATCAGGATCCAGTCAAGAGACAGAAACCACACCAATGATTTCTAACAGAGAATTTAATATAAAGAATTGTTAAATGGATATACAAGGGGACAGTAAGGTATTGTGGGAGTAGCAATTGCAGGAAGCAGCTCTTATCTCTAGAACTGAGAAAAAAAAGAAAAGGGAAGAAGCTTGGAGGGAGGGAGTCAGAAGTCTGACCTCTGAGAATGGGGTACAGCTCTGCTGGTGCTTAATGTCTTAAGCTCAGAGATGGAGCCCTATGGGACTGGGGGCCTAGTACTGTGCAGTGAGAGCTGTGGGTGGCTGGTGCTAGTGTTTCTTAGGGGTATGATGACGTTGGTTCTGTGTCAGAAAAACTGCAAACTAGAATCAACTGTGGCTACTAGAACAAACCACTAATGACATGAAGAGCTGCTGGTTGACATTGGCAGCAATAGGAAGCAAAAATAAACCTAGGAAGCAAACAGAGAGTGTCACATCTTCCTCCTACAGCTTTCTAGTCTTTCTTCCACCCCTTTATTGTCACAGCATAACAAGAAGCCAGCTGCAAAGGAAAAAATGTGACTCAGAGTCCCAGCCCCAGGATCACAAAGCAGAGTGTACAGGGTAGGTTTGAAGCTGAGAAATAGTAGCTCAGTGACTGGTAGGAGGAGAAGTGAATTTACATATGTAACACAAGGCAGTGTAAGTATCATTATTAGAACTATACAATTAAGTGCTATGGGAATTCATAGCAAGAGACATATCACTTGTTAGGATAAACAGACAAAGCTATATTGAAGAGTGGTGTTTGAATGTGGGTATGATTTCAGCAGGCAGAAATGCAAGGGATGAGAGACTATTCTAACTGGAGAAGATAACATACAAGAAAGCTGTAGCTTTAGATAATGGGTGGAGAACATGGTCCTGGGTCAAACTTGATTGCTGCTCTTCCCTGGCCTTGATGCTGGAAGTAATTTCTTGTCTTTGGAGTTCATTTATCTTTCATCCTTGATCCTTTTGGCATTATAGACTTTTGATTGAGTCAGATTGTGTTTTAGGAAGATTAATTTAGGGAGTTTCTGGAGTTGGAGGGTGCTGAGCCAAACAGAGACACTTTCTTGAGCAAGCTGTTAGATTTTTTCCCCCCACATATACTTTTCTTATTAGAGCAAAAGATTTTTCTCTGGGATTTATGGATAGGCTTCAGAAAGTCCATGAACTCTTGATACATTGATGTAGAATTGTGTGTGTGCTTTTTTTTGGTAAGGAGTCCCATATATAATATTCATCAAAATGAGATGAAATAATGGTTAGGGTATTTAGAATTTAGTAGACTGTTAAATGTAAATAAATTATCCAAGAGTGTATGGGTATACCATCATTCAGCAGATTTATTGGATGTTTAATATGTGCAAGGCATTTGCTGTACTAGGTGCTGAGCATTTGGTGGTAAAGGAAGTAGGTTGGGTACTAGTTCTCATGGAATACAGTCTAATGAGATAGATGTATTTATTTCTCTTGATTATTTAATCAGTGATTGACTGCTAAATACAATGAAGGAAGAGTTTAGGGTCAGATAGGAGTATATATTATAAGGAGCTGGTCCTGATCTTTCATGGGAGGCGGACTGGCCTATAGAAGGCTGCCCTGATGAAGTGACATTGTGCTGAGATATAAAAGGTAAAAAAAGAAGTTAACTTGATGAGGAGGTTGAGATGGTAAAATTGTGGGATTTTTAGCGAAGATGGATTGCCAATATAACTAATTTATTCTCTGTAAGTTTCCCCTAGTGATTGATTTTTTTGGGACTACAGGTTCCTCTTGTACTTCTCTGTAAGTAAGTACATTAAATACTTAGCAAATAACTTATTGCGAGTAACACATGTCACAGTTAGAGAAGCCAGCTGTGGTCTAGACCAGTTTTTAGTAGAGATGGGGTCTCGCTCTTGCTCAGGCTGGTTTCGAACTCCTGACCTTGAGAGATCCTCCTGCCTCGGCCTCCCAGAGTGCTAGGATTACAGGCGTGAGCCACCGTGCCTGGCCTATTTTTCAGTTTTAGAATTTCTGTCCAGTTGTTCCATCACTATTTGTTGAAAAGACTATCTTGTAACCCTTTAATTGCCTTTGTCAAAGTTCAGTTGACTATTTTCATATGTCTATTTTGGGACTCTTTGTTAACTTATGTGTGTCTATTTTACCACTACCATGGTGTCTTTAAGTTACTGTAGCTTTATAATAAGTCTTGAAATGAGGTAGCGTGGGTCCCCTGCTTTATTCTGCTTCAGTCTTATGTTTGGTATTCTGGGTCTTTGGCCTTTCCATGTAGACTTTAGAGTCTGTTGTGACAATAACTACAAAATATCTTGCTGGAAATTTGATTAGGATTGTGTTCAATCTATAGATCAGGTTGGGAAGAATTGTTCCTTAAACCACTAGTATGATGGAGAACTCGGATTCAGTTTTATCTAAGAGCTAATTTTACGTCCAGTTCTCTTTTATCCTGGGAGAGAAACTGTCAAGGGTCCAGCTTAAAGTAGGGGTGATATGTATTTGGCAGGTTCTGGTATTTGACTTTTGCCTTCTTTTCCTTGTGGAGCTACTAAAAGGTTACCTTAGTTTTGCAGCTTTTTCTTTGGAAATGGCAGTTACCCTCAGAACTAAGCCTTGAGTGCTGGGATTTTGCAGATTTTGGGGCCCAGTAATTGTTCATTATCTTGAAGGCTTTCAAGATTTAAAAAAAATTTCACCCAACATATAAAGTTACTTTCAGAAAGGTTGTAATTACCTATGCTTGCATTACTGAAAATTAAAGTTTCACCAGAGACCTGCCTCCCTTTTAGAATTGTTGGTTGGTATATTTAGTCTTTAAAATTTTTGTATAAATTATTGGAAGAGCAGACCGAACTCTCCCAAGTTTGCAAATGTCCATTGAGAATATCCAGATAATAGATTATGCTGCTTGAGATAAACTTAGGGGAGATCTTACAAAGTTCTACCTGTGGGGAAGAAATGTTGCAAGTTTATTCCAGTTTCATTCTCTCTCTTTTTTTAAAAATAATTTTAGAATATTATAGGACTACAAACATTTTGGTTATATGTATTGCTTTTGTACAGTTTAAGTAAATGTTATAAGTGTGCCCATCACCCAGATAGTGTGCATTGTACCTATTAGGTGTGAATTTACCCAGCCGCTCCTCCTCTCTCCCACTTGCTTGATTTCTGTTTAGTTTTACTTTACTTCCATGTGTGCATGTAAGTGTTGATTGATTAGTTCCAGTTTAAGAATGAGTACATATGGTGTTTGTTTTTCCATTCTTGCAATGCATCACGTAGAATAATGGTCTCCAGTTCCATCCAGGTTGTTACAAAAGGTATTAGTTCCCAATTTTCTTAATGATAGAGTTTCTAACTTTTAGCTGGAGACATGGCTACATAAAATAAAAACTGTATTTCCCAGCTTTCCTTGCAGCCAAGAATGGTCATGTGGGTAATTTCTATTGGAATAGCTCAGACTTCTTCCAAGATCAGACTTGTACATTGAGCTGTCTGTTGGCCATATCTGCTATATTTATGATACTTTAGGCTCAATATATCCAAGGTAGAATTTATTTCTGGATCTCTTTGCTCCTTTTTCTTATTTCTATCAATATAGTCACCGGTGTTAGAACCCTTGACTCCTCCCATCTCTACCATCTCCAAACTCACATATTTGTATACATTTAAGCAAATTACAAATCCAACTAATTTTTTATTCTTCTTAAATGCCCCCCTCTCTCAGACCATACCAGCATTGACCCTGGTTCTTGGACTTGCCATCTTTTGCCTGGATTGCTATAATAGCCACACAAGTGCTGCTTTGTTTATAGTCTAACACTCTCATCTTTCCTTTTGCATCTACAGAATCATCTTTTACAGAATTAGCCATTTGAAAAATTATCCATTTTACTCTCTTGCCTACAGAATTAATTTTGGTGTTCTTGGCCTCCAACTCTTTTTAATCTAGTCTCATTTTACCTTTGCAGGATTAATTTTTTTTTTTTTTTTTTTGAAACAGAGTCTTGCTTTGTTGCCGGGGCTAGAGTGAGTGCCATGGAGTCAGCCTAGCTCATAGCAACCTCAAACTCCTGGGCTCAAGTGATCCTCCCGCCTCAGCCTCCTGAGGATCATTTGTTATGTCTGGCCTTGCATTTTATGCTCAGTGACACCAAATTTCCTTTATTTCCCTTCCCGTGTACTTGTGGTTCCTCACTACTGTGTTCTTGCTTAAGCCTAATCTAGGATTAATCTTTTCCTTTAAAATTGGTTAGTTTGAGACATTTATGATTTTAGTTAACTTTATGTTTTTCTAAACATGAAAGAAATAGGCTTTGCTGTTGACTATATCATAGTCTGAAATTATTAATAGTATGTATGTTCTAAGTTGAAAATTTTGTTTTATTAAAATATTCTATTTGAGGGTTTTTTGCAATTTCTTTCAAGCTTTCAGTAGATAAACTAATTTTAGTATGTGAATTACAAAATTGAATTGTTTCAGACTGGTGCTTATCTGGATAAGTTCCCTCATTTTACAAATGAGGACATTGTGGCCAGGAGAAATTTGTGATTCCTTTAAGTCAGATGATGAGTTGGAGACAAAGCCAAGATGTACTGTGATGTCCATCCAATACAACTATCTACTTTAAAAAAAATCAAGTGTGTTAGAGTTTTCAAGTCTTATCTTTCAAGTCTTTTAATATTCCTAGGCAGTATTATAAAGGCATTTACCTTTCTTGTGACTAGCATCTTCAGTAATGAACTGAATAGTATATAGTCTAATTTATACCTTCATAACAACTGTGATTCCATAATGAATGGTTTGTTTACAGAACTATTGCCTAAACCTTGCCTATGCACCTGTCTTCTTGGCAATTTATTAATTATAGAAGGAAATACCTTTTTATCTACTGATAGATTATTTTACGTATGGTAAGTGAAGTAGGCATGGTAGATGTAACACTTTATAGATGTGTGTGTCTTTGTTTGTTTTTAGCATCAAGCATTGCACGATTCTCTCCAATAATGTAGATCATCTCTTACTGAATTTAACCCTGTCTGATATCATGGTCTCCCTGGCAAATGCCTCAACTTTGCAGAAAGATTGCAGTTGGATAGAAATGATAAGGAAGTTTGTGACAGAGACCCTTGAAGATGGCTCTAGGCTAAATAGTAAGCAGCTGAACAGATTGCTTGGAGTATCGTGGAGGTTGATGCAGATACAGCCAAACAGAGGTAGGTTATGCTGCTTTGCCTTTATTTAAAAGAGGAGCTGTTATGCATAGTATTTAGGGTCTAGCTTTGAAATGACTTCCAACATTCCATGTAGTCAAGTACATAAGGCTTGCTTTCAAGCCTTAAAAGGCAGCTAGCCTAATTATTCATAAAGCACTATTTGCTTGAACTCTGAAATCATTTATGACTCAAAGTGTCCCTTTCTCAGTAGGTAGGTGCACTCTGAAGCAAATTGATAAATATTTCTACCCTCTTCTGATCTAGTTTGATTAGAAATTGAGAGCTTTTTCCTTTGACCCATATAGAATGAATCCTGCAGTCTCTTTAACTTTCTTCTGGTGTGAGGCTAAGATATAGTAAGTTTTAGAGTGATTTACTAATTCTTTTCATTCAAAAGCAAAGCTTTCCTGTTTGGTTCCTATAGAATTCACCTTTCTAATATCCTGGTTTTTGTCATTCCTAGGTTTCTTGTCCCTTAAGAAAATTTATACTGTAACTTATGGTTGGTTTGACTTTTGTATAAGGCCATTGCTGTAGGACTTTGATGGTAGCCATCAGTTTGTGCTAAGATCTGCTTTGCCGTAGGAACAAATTAAAGTACTTCTGTGCATTTAGAAGAATTTGAAGAAAGATTTTTGATTCATATGCAGGGTTTTATTTCTGTTTTTAGAAGCTACGGAGACTCTCATTAAGGCAGTTTATACGTTGTATCAGCAAAGGGGCCTTCTCCTTCCAGTGCGGACTTTGTTACTGAAGTTTTTCAGTAAAATCTATCAGAAAGAAGAACTGAGATCTTATAGACTCAGGTAAAGTTTTGTTATTCTTTCTTTCTTTTCTCTTGCCCCGAGTTATTTTGTAGTCTGTTTAAGTTGATAGAGTGATTCAGTCTTTGGAGAAGTTCAAAGAAGCATATATAGTAGTGCCAGTAAACTTTATACTGGTACCTGAACAGATGAAAGACTCCTTAGGCACATTTCCATTTGTCTGCTTGTAGCTGAAGGACAGTTGGAACAGCCTGTAGCACCCTCAACCTTTTCTTTACTGCAAATGTAATGGAGATTGAATCACTAGCCCTTAGTGACATATTGAGGCTTGTGGCATAAAAGAGTGAGGGCAGTAGAAGATGAGAAAGTTTCTGGCTTAGTTTGGTGCTAGAGGAGAGATAGATAACACAAAGAATGGAATTAAGGAATTAATATTTTGATATGGTAAGTTTGAGGTTTATTTGGTATGGTCAGAAGGACATGTATGGGTGGAAGGTACAGATTTGGGATACCTCAACATAGGTAGGTAGTTGTTGGAACATATTCTAATATTTACTTAATGTCAGGTCCTTTTCATAATCTTAGTAATTCTCATACTATTGTGAGTTAGGTATTATTACTGCCATTTTACAGAAACAAACAGAAGCTTAGGTTAAATAAGTTGGCAAGTATCATGTAGCTAATGGATAGCAGAGCTGAGCCTTAAGTTCAGGTCTGTCTGACAACAAAGTCTGTGCTCTAATCACTCAGCCCTTAGGGGACAGCAAAAATGTTTACTGTTACTCCAGACATTAGCACTTTTGCAAGTATTCTAAAGAACCAAAATAACACAAGTTTGAAGCTATTTTATATGGGAGCAACTTACAATGAATGTGTTGGTATGTTAACATAGTATAATAATACCAATTAGGATAAACAGTTTACAAAGAGTTACGTAATGTCTTTATCCTTTAAGATAAAAATATAATTAAGATAGTGCCCCAAAACACATGAACCTTTTTTTTTTTGAGACAAAGTCTCACTTTGTTGCCCCGGCTAGAGTGCTGTGGCAACCTAGCTCACAGCAACCTCAAACTCCTGGGCTCAAGCAATCCTTCTGCCTTGGCCTCCCAGAGTGCTAGGATTACAGGCGTGAGCCACTGCGCCCGGCCCATGTGAATTTTTTGATTTAGTAGGTACAGTCTTTGAAAATGCTGCTGCTGAATAAATGATACTGGCAGCTTGTAGGCTGTCAAATGTTTAAATAAATACATGTGGTGGTATGGGTACATGATTTAAAACTTTTTAAATTTACATTTATTTTCCTTGTCTTTGAAAATTTTATTTTGTTCTTGCTTGGCCTTTCTAAGATATCGTAGTAAAGTGTTATCACGTTGGCTGGCTGGTTTACCATTGCAACTTGCTCATCTTGGCTCCCGAAACCCTGAGCTTTCTACACAGCTTATTGATATCATTCATACTGCTGCAGCACGAGCAAATAAAGAATTACTGAAAAGTTTACAAGCTACTGCTCTCCGAATTTATGGTAAGGGTTTATTTAATGGCGTAGATAGTCATTGGTCTACCCTGATGTAGGAAAAAAGTTTCTAAGTGGAGTTATTTAGCTTTGCCTTTCCTTTACTCTAAATTAGTTACACCATTGTTAAATTGTCAAAACAAAATATCAAACAGTAAATTCATTTTCGATGATATTATTTTTTAGAATAGTTATAGAAGGTAAATGGGTGTAGATGTTTATTACATTATTAAATTATCTTTTAAATCACTTGCTATTTATAAATTGAAAACTAATCTGGTACTTAAAAAAATTTCTTTGAAGCTTTGATGGTAAGACAATATCTTATATGACTTCTCTGTATTATTACTTCTTTAGTCATCTCTGGAACTGACTGTTTAATATTCTAAGCAGAAATATCAATGAAAACATACTGGGATATATACATAAGATATATAATTTATTTATTAGATATAATTCATTAATCATTCCTTCCCCCAGCTCCTGGCATCCACTGATCTATTTTCTATCTATGGATTTGCCTATTCTAGACATTTATAAGTGGAATTATGTAATATGTGGCCTTTTGTGTCTAGCTTCTTTCACTTAGCATAATAGTCTCAAGGTTCATTCATGTTGTAATAATATCGGTACTTTATTCCTTTTTACTGTTGGGTAGTATTCCATTGGATGGATATGCCGCATGTATTTATCCATTCATTAGGTGATGGACATTTGGGTGGTTTCTATCTTTTGTAGGTTATATATATATTTTTGAGACAGAGTCTCACTTTGTTGCCTGGGCTAGATCTAGTGCCATGGCATCAGCCTAGCTCACAGCAACCTCAAACCCCTGGGCTCAAGTGATCCTTCTGCCCCAGCCTCCCGAGTAGCTGGGACTACAGGCATGCGCCACCATGCCTGGCTAATTTTTTACATATATTTTTAGTTGGCCAATTAATTTCTTTCTATTTTTAGTAGAGACGGGGTCTCACTCTTTTTCAGGCTGGTTTCGAACTCCTGACCTTCAGCAATCCACCTGCCTCGGCCTCCCAGAGTGCTAGGATTACAGGCGTGAGCCACGACGCCAGGCCTAGAGTATTTCTTTCATATTCAGATGATTGCAAAGCTTATTTTGATCAAGAAGGCACTGCTCATGGTTTGATGCTCTTATGTTGAATGAGCAACAATCCAATGGTCAATCAGACAGTTCACCTTGGTACTGATTTAGATATTTATTTCTTGAAAAACATGTTGATGTGAGTCACTACTTAAATTCTTTTCTTAAAACACAATGAAACAACTCAAATTTGATTTAGAAAATTTCTAGAATACAGTAGGGAATAGAGAAGCAAGTAGTAATTACCTGACGTCCTGAAACTTCATCTTGAGTGTTTATGATTAAGAAATAACATCCAATAGCTAAATAAATTTTGAATTTCCCTATTTGAACTTGGGAGATGAACAGATTTGATACATTTTCTGATAATTTCTTCACTATCCAAACTGCTGCTACTTACTGTCTGAAATCAGGAACCAAGTAGATCTTGGATAACATAGAATCCTTGCATGTAAAGAAATTTGTGTCCTACGGAGCCCATCATCCATACTGTTTGTAAGTGACTTTTTTCACTTAAAAGTTTGCTGTGGAGGGAAGATTGCAGCTGGGGAGCATGGTTTGTCAATCTCTCTAAATCTCCACATAGAAACAGAACAGCTAGACAGCAAAGCCAAAACCTTTGCACAATATTTAGCACAAAGCCAAGTCATAAGGTCTCTTCACAAACTCCACATCCAGCCCATGGGGAGAAATGTGTGTAAACAAGTAATGAACATGGTGTGATAAATGCTCTGTTCTGAGCTCGACTGAGGTGAGGTCAGGGTACAGGAGATTTCTTGAGGACTTCACAGAACGTCAGAAAATATTTGCAATGAAAAATGGTATATCGGCTACATAGGGAGCAACCTTTACATATAGAATTCTTCATTCAGTATTACCCACATGCTTCTTCTTCTTCTTTTTTTTTTTTTTTTTATTTCACGGGGGTACAAACGCTTTGGTTACATAAATTGCCTTTGCACCAACCCAAGTCAGAGCTACAAGCATGCCTATCCCCCAGACAGTATGCACTGCATCCTTTAGGTATGAATTTACTCATTCCCTCCTCCCCCGTCCCAACATCCTATGAATGTTACTTTCCATATATGTACATTAGTGTTGATTGATTAGTCCCAATTTAATGGTGAGTATATGTGGTGTTTGTTTTTCCATTCTTGTGATACTTCACTTAGAAGAATGGGCTCCAACTCTATCTAGGATAATACAATAGGTAGTTCACCATTTTTTTTTTTTATGGCTGAGAAATACTCCATGGTGTGTGTGTTTTTATATATATATATATATATATATATACACCACATTTTATTAATCCACTCATGTATTGATTGGCACATGCTTCTTATGTTTATGAGTTTAGTTTACTCATTCAAACATCTTTTCACTTGAGTGGTCAGCATAGTACTTGCTGTACATATCTAATATTATGAAGTTCTAAGAGTTATTTTCTAATTTTGTAAGATCAGTTATGGGTCTTTCAAGAAAAAGATCATCTCAGCAACATCAAGGTGTATCGTAAAGACTACTGAATCTAATCCTTAGAGCTGGAGTCATTCTTTGCCTACTCAACTCTGGTTTTTTGTTTTTTCTTTTTTTGACAGAATCTTACTCTATTGTCCTGGCTACATGTGCAGTGGCATCATCATATCTCACAGCAACCTCAAACTCCCGGGCCCAAGCCATCCTCCTGCCTCAGCCTCCCAAGTAGCTGGGACTACAGGCACGCATCACTACAGCCAGGTAATTTTTTCATTTTTTGTAGAGACAGGGTCTTCCTCTTGCTCAGGCTGGTCTTGAACTCCTGAGTTATAAGGGATCCTCCTGTCTTGGCCTCCCAGAGTGCTAGGATGACTTTAGTTTTAAACAGTGTTTGTCAAACAAGGGCACAATATGCACAAATAATTGCAAGTTTTAGATATTATTAGATGTTTAGATGCAAATGTAGAAGATGATTTAATCCATTAATCTTATCCTTTGTCCCTTTGTGTGCTGCATCCTATGTCAGACAGAGTTTAAGAGACTACTGAACAGTTACAAAACCTTGTATTATTTCTTTATAATACAAGTTATGCATGTTAATTTCAAAAAATTATAAAATACATATTAGGAATGGAATAAAAGATTACCCATGCTTCCAGTTTTTGGCAATGATTGCTATTTAATGTATATACATAATCTGTCAAAATATTTTAATGCCAATATATGGTTTTCCCCAAATGAGATCATGATTTATATTCTGTTTTGTAACTAGACCTTTTCTTTTAACAATTTCAATAAATAGTGTTCTGCAACTTTATTTTAAATGGCTGCACAATATTTTATTGTATGGATGTGCTATCATAAATTCACTCATTATTATTGTTAGATATTTTGATTGTTTCCGATTTTTTACTTTCATAAAAATGCTGTAATAAAAAGCTGCACATTTATTTCAGCTAACTTGTCCAAGTGCTTAATTAAGAGTAACTCATAGATGTGGAATTTATGGAAGAAAATATATGCATTTGAATGTTTTCAGATTACCAAATTGCCCTTCAAACTGTACCATTTTGTACTTTGCTAGCAAGTAAAATGGTGCCCTGTTATTCACATCTTTGCAAGTAATGGATTTTTTTTCTTACTGTTATCTTCATTTTCATCTGTTTGATTGTTAATAGGGTTGAATATTTTTGTTATTTTATATTTATTGCACACTAATAGACCAAAGGAGAAGTTAAGAGTAAATAAAGAGAGCTTAATTAAATTAGGCCAGAAAAATTTATTGACTGGTCCCCAACCCAGTGATTTAGTATATTAATAGGGGACTTTTAAAATAAACTTTGGTTTATCTATGTTGGAATAATATGCAGCTGGGGAAAAGAATTTGGTAGCCCCCCCATGTACTGAAAGGTAAAAACTTTATGACACATTGTTGAGTGTGTTAACACAATAAAAACAAAGTGACAAGTAAAAATTAAAAAGTACTTTTAAAATTAAAATTTGTTTATTTGAGAAGTTAATTTTATTATATGTTTTATTTACTTAAATTAGAAATGTGTAAAAGATTATCTGTGATGAAATTCCCCTCTCATCTCTCCCCCAGTCACATGATTCTCTTCCTTGGAGGTTATCAGGTTTTTGGTTTGTTTGTTTTGACATTGTTATTGTTGTTGTTGAATTCTTTTAGAGATATACATTTTTTATAAAAATGGATTCATATAATACGAAGTATTCTTTTCCTTGCTTTCTTCATTTGACAGTTTAACTTTGAGACCTTGCCATATCTATACACAAAGATTTCCTGATTTGTCTCTTACAGCCTCAGAGAATTCTATTATATGGGTGCACTGTTGACTAGTCTCCTAGGAAAGGATATTAAATTTTTCCCCAATCTTTTGCTAATATTAAAAATTGCTGCAATGAACATATATATTATATATGTGTGTGTGTATATATATTCACTGCACACACACACACACACACTCAATTTGAAAATGGATTAAAAATGCCAGAAAGCTTTAACAACTAACAAGCACCACCTCTGTGGAGTGGAAGTGGGGAAAAGGGTGTGCAGGTAGGATTTCACTGTTTATTTCATGCACTGTTTTAACTGCCCAAACATTTTTCTTAAAGTTTTACAACTTTGAATTTTTAAAAATGAATTAAAAAATTATAAATTAGTACAGCTCTTATGAAAACAGTATGGAGTTTCTTCAAAGAATTAAAAATAGAACTACCAGATGATCCAGCAATCCCACTACTGAGTATGTGTCCAAAGGAAATGAAATCAGTTTGTCAAAGGGACGCCTGCACGCTCCCGTTCATTGCAGCACTATTCACAATAGCCAAGACATAGAATCAACTTAAGTGTCCATCAGCAGATGGATGGATGAAGAAAATGTGGTACACATGCACCACGCAATACCATTCAGCCTAAAAAAAGAAGGAAATCCTGTCATTTGCAACAACATGGGTAAATCTGGATTATGTTAAGTGAAATAAGACAGGCACACAAATGCAAATATCGCATGATCTCACTTTTATGTGGAATCTGAACAGTTGAACCCACAGAAGCACAGAGTAGAATGGTGGTTACCAGGGGCTTGGTGGGGTGGGGAAATGTTGGTCAAAGGACACAAAATTTCAGTTACACAGAAGGAATAATTTCAAGAGATCTGTTGTACAACATGGGGACTATAATTAATAAATAACAATGTATTGTATTCTTAAATCACTAAGTGTTCTCCCTACAGAGAATAAGTATGTGAGATAATACATGTGCTAATTAGCTCAATTTAGCCATTCCATAATCTATACCCATTTCAAAATATATTGTACATGATAAATATATACAGTTTTAATTTCTCAACTGTAAAAATAAAAAACAATTAATTAAAAATTAGTGATTTAGATTCAGAATTATGATTTGGACAGATAAATACCTTTGGGAAGCTGGCACTGGAAATAAATTTTAGTGGAAAGTTGCTCACTTTCTAAAACTAATTTTCCCTGTTCTGGGGTAGTGGTGGTGGTGGTGGTTATGCAGATAAATATTAGCTCATAGAGAAAAGAAGAGTTTTTGTCTTTTAGATCCTCAGTTCTGGAAAGGAATAAAGCTTAGAACTTGATTCAGTTCTTTTGGTTGTCAAATTCCTCAGCTGGAAGCCAGGGTGACTGAAAGCTGGTGGGCAAGGATGTCTTTAGCTGAAGGAACTATACACATGTAGACATTTAGTATCTATGTAATGCACTACCTAGAGGCGTATTTGTAAATCAACAAGTGATCCTTTTCTGTGAAAATAAAGATTAATATGTTTAAAATAATTTATCTCATTACATGTTGACATCAGACTTTTCACTGGATCTTAATATTTCACATTGCAATGCTTGATCAGATTGAACATTGAACATTGCAGAGAGTAAGAACATTTATGAAAAATGACATAATTTATTTTGTGAAACCAATTCCAAATACATAAAAACATGGGGTTTGAATTAATTCATCAAGAATATCTATAAGCTGATAAAGCAGAGGCATTTTCATTTCAATCATAATCTTTAAGCTATATTCACAGAAAAATTACTTATTAAAGAAGCCATACATGTGATTAATGGTTTGGTAGTGGTACTAATTACTTATTAGAGTGCAAGGACTAGCATACCCTAGGACTTGAAAAAATATAGTGATTTTTTATTCAAAGGGTTGGCTGGGTCCCAACATCTCAATAGGTTTGTATTTTGAGCTGTAAGAACATGCTTTTGATCTAAAGTTAAAGGGAAATTATCTTAGGAAGACAACAATAAAATCTCGAAAACCTTCTTTTTCATATGCTTATTTAATCGAAAGTCCCCACTTTGAAAAGAGATTCTTTTCCCCAATGTATATTTTTGTCTGGTTTATCGAAGATTAGGTTACCATACGCAGATGGTTTCATCTCTGGATTCTCAGTCTTATTCCAGAGATCAGTGCTTCTCTTATACTGCTGAGTTTGATTTGATAACATTTTGTTAAGGATTTTAAGAAATATTGCTCTGCAGTTTTCTTTTCCCATAATGCCTTTGTTTGGCTTTAGTATTAAAGTGATGTTAGCCTCACAGACTGATTAAGAAAGTATTTCTTCTACTTTTGTCTTCTGAGATTGTAGAAAACTGTAATCTTTTCTTCCTCAAATGTTTGGTAGACTTCACCAGTGAACCCATCTCAGCCTTGTGTTTCTGCTTCCTATTTATTGAATTTCTTGAATAGATATAGGCCTAGTCACATTGTTTATTTCTCCTTGTATGAGTTTTGGCTATTGTGTCTTTAAAGGAAGTGGCCCATTTCATTTAGGTTATTCCCAACTCCTGTTGTTATCCCTGTCCTTTTAGAAATAAGAAAAAAAATATATATCAGTGTTTATTTTTATTCTTCCTCTAGAATATGGCCTTCTCTATTTACTCTATATTTTCAATTGTTTATCTAAAACAGAATTTCTAAGGTAACTATTAAAACTCTTACAGATACAAAAATCAATAAATGGTATTTTCCTATTTGAAAGTCAAAACATCAAGTGTGGTGTGTGTGTGTGTGTGTGTGTGTGTGTGTGTATGTGTTTAGGAATTTCTAGGTTTAAATTTAGAATAAAACTAAATTTATTTCTTGGTTAGTCTCACTCTTTCTAAGTTAATTTTATTAAAAGTCTTCAGGATAAATGATTAGTGTTCTAAGGGTGACTTTTTGTTTATTCAAACTATAAGCATTGCTATTAACAAAGGAGAGAAGTTCTTTAAGATTCTAGGCATATTCATTGCATTAGTAAAATAGTAGGTTTAATATGGGAATGGCAGGTGGGTGATGAGTTGCATATAGAAATGAATGTATTTACTGAGAAAGTAGTACTCACTTTCTAAAATTCATCATCTCTTTCTTGTTTAGTTTATTACTGGAAGTATGAATCACTAATTATTAGTATTATTCTTAACTTTATATTAGCACTACAATCATTAATGCTATTAATGATCACATACAAAATGAATAGTGTTCTTATTTTTTTGTTGGTTATGTGTAAACACTTTAGGTTCTCAAAAAACTGTGCAAAAAAAAAAAAGATAAAAAAGTGATGCAAAGAGTATTTACATGACTTATGGGAAAAAGTAGAGCTAAGAGTGAAACCTTGGTAGTCTATTCCAAAGCCTATGTCCTATTAAATTGTTCTATATTCCTACTATAAATTATACAAATCCTCATTACAATCTCTACTAAATATATAGATATATATTTCTTTATAACTAAAAAAAGGAAATCTAATTTTTTATACAAAACTGAAAACTAAATTTTACATATATTACATATATATATATGATCTATGGATGGTTAAAATTAATTGGCTGTATAAACTAAGAGTATCTCTGTCCATACAATTAGTCTTGCTGTAATGGTGAGTATACTATTGAAAAGCATGACTTGTTGGCTTTTAAGATAAAAAAAAATATTCTTTTTAGTAACAGTGTTAAGTTATGTAAGTTAAAGTTCACAGAATCATTACATAGAAAGATAAGTTTATTGATTCAAAAATATCTATCATTTTCTAGGAATCATTTTTTCCAAAAATTTATATTTTAAAGTTACTTCCATATTTGCATGCATATACAAGCACTCTTATGGGAATGGGTGGATCAGAAATCAACAGATTAGATCAAACCAGGGTCAGCAAACCTTAAAAGTCATTTTAATAAATGCCTGTCAGCAAGCATACATAAAAAAAGTATAGATATCATTGCTTGGCTCTTAATAGAAAGCCATTTATACTGTATTTTCCCTTTCAATACAGATGGCAGTTCTGACTACATACTGAAAAAACAAACATGTGCTGACCATAGTAAAGGCAAAGGCCGAATGGAACCAGAGTAGAATTGCACAAGGTATAAATGCATTATCGTTTACTGAGCCTCCATCTGCCAGGAAAGCTCAAGTGATTATACACAATACATCCTCCTGGACATACTCCTTGCCTCTCCTTTCCCTTGTCTATCCAAGATTCTCTTTACTTCAGTAAATTGACTCTATGTTTACATACAGAAAATGATCCAGCTGTAGTTTAAAGGAACATATCTGACTGTTGCAAAATGAGGCAAAATGACTTCTGTACCAGTACCATGTGCACATGTGTATACACACATGCACACATACACACATAGTGCACAAGCACTGAAAAAACTGGCTGGGCTGGGGGACAATTTTCATATCTAGAATGGGTTTTATTTATGATTTTTACATCTAACGCAATGAACAGGCAGTGAGTCACAGGCAAGTTAGGTAGCTTCTTTCCCCTTCCACAAGAACATCCCTGTACACACAAGTATGAACTTCACATGCTATGTTTGCAAATTATCTCAGCCTCATGGCTGCTATTAATTGTATTATGACTGAATTCTTTATCTAAACTGGACTATTCAGATTCTCTTTCCTAGTAATTTTGAATTAGGATTCAGAGTCACTGAATGAATGGCTAGAGGTTTATTTGTTCCAAAATGTAAGATACACATTTCTGTACTTTTATACATACATATTTCACTATGTAAACAGAGAAACAGAGAAAGTTATTCCAAAAAATCAATATCAGAAGAAGAGATAAAAGAGAGTAAATTTCTGACCACTTTCCATATTTTAATTGAGTCTCTGATTGAGTCCTGGTTTCACTTCTATGCTTGAGTTTTGTGAAATAATTCCAATATATAATTAACAAAGTCATTGTATCCTTAAGCAGCCTATGATTATTTCAATTATATACAAAGGGTCAAAAATACACATCATTTTATAAGGGTAGGTATGAAAGGTCATTGTATTGAGTCCCTTACACATTTTTAAAACACCGCAAGGATATTTCTCTGGCTTTGGGCTATCACATTACTTCCAGTCCACTAGGTAATGCCTGGAAGACAGTCTCCTTAACCTAACAGAATAAAATAAATCTCTGGTGTTCCCTATGGAGGAAATAAGATAAAGCTTTACTATTTAAATAAATATGTACTCTCAATATAAGATATTAAAAATAAACAAATATACTGGGGTAAAAAGTAAATTCTTTGGAAACTGGACCATATCAGCATTTGACCATATGTATTTTTCTCCTTTCTGGGTATCAAACTATCAATTCCACTTGATTGTTCTTCTCATCCCTAAAACAGATGTTTCAGAAGTAGAGCAAAATCCAATGAATCCAAGGCATAGAAGAAGTAAGCATGTCAGAATGAAAAGAGAATGTACTTTTGAGCCATATAGTTCTAGCTTTAAATCCTAGATCCTCTATTAATTATGTGCATGATGCATAGAGCATGATAATGCCATTCTCTTGCACCCACATTTGATAACTTGTAGGTTTAACTCAAAATTTCATGCTAATACCCAATAAAGTTAATAAGGCTGGGCAGTAGTGACAGAAGTCCCCACCAACTAATGTTCCCTAATCTATTGTTCCCATTGCCCCAGAGGTCTTTCAGTGCTGTTAACATAAATTATGAATAATCATTTTGATCATTCTAGAATCAATTGTCAGTATGTATGTCTAGAACAGAAACTATTACAATAAATGTCAATTTTTCATCACTAGGCATTATATTATTTGTAATATTTAATATTCACAGTATCACTCTGAGTTAGCTATTACTATCTTTATTTTAATACTATGAAACCCGAGGCTTAGAGAGTCAAAATTTACTGTCCAAAGTCACCAACCAGGAAGAGGCAGAGTAAAGATTCAAAACCAACTTTGGCTCCTAAGTCAGAACTATAACCAACCTCCTTGATATGTAGCCAATTAAAATACTGGTACCCTGACTTTTTAGTATTTGACAGGAACTAAGGAGACTAATAGATAAAAAATGTAGGTGATTGTTCCAACTAGTATATAAAAACAAAAATTCAATTCATACGCCCACAATATTTTCTCAATGGTTATTTCATTATGCCATTTTGTGTAATATTTTCCAACTTCAAAATCGTACCAGCAGTCATTTCGATTTGCTTTTGCTTGTCTTTCTTTGTTTATTTTTACAGCTTATGCTGCTGTGCAGTGTTATACTTGTTTTGTGTTAGCTTTCTCCTTCCCCATTCCTTCCATTCTTTCATTCTTCTTTTATTCTTTCTTTTGCTTTTCTAGCAATTCCAAACTTCTCTGAGCAAATAGAATAGTTTTACAATTTTTACTTTTGTAACACCATCAAAAAAGGTAGAAAATAAGTTAGAATATCATGTTTAAAAATTGATTCAATTATTAAATATTGAATATATTAATATAAAATTATTACAAAATTAATTTAATTTCTTTGTTTTACATTTTGAGCCATTGTGGTATCTAGGCTCTGAACTTTAGCTTTTGGATGATTTTACACAGGTAGGTGTCTATTGTGCTGATGAGAGTATAATGCAGGTCTGAGTATTTCCTGCAGGTTAGGTCTGGTCTTCACAAATTCCCTCAGTAATTGCCTGAAAAAGTCTTACTTCTCCTGCATATAAGAAACTTAGCTTTCCAGGAGACAAAATTCTGGCCAGTATTCACCTTTAGAAGACTGAGGATGTGTCCCCAGTCCCTTCTGGCTTGTAAGGTTTCAGTTGAGAAGTCTGCAGTTAGTCTGATAGGCTTTCTTTTGTAAGTTACCTGCTGTTGTCATCACCTTATTGCTCTTAGGAGTGCCTCTTTCAGCTTTACTCCAGCCAGCCTACTGACCATGTGTCATGGTGATTGCCTATTTATGATGTATCACCCAGGAGTCCTGTGTGCTTACTGTAACTGAATATCCAGATTTCTAGCAAGGCCAGGGAAATTTTCATCAATTATTCCCTCAAATAAATTATCCAAACCTTGTGTATTTTCTTCATCACCCTCATGGATGTCTTTGATTCTTATGTTTGGCCTCTTTACATAATCCCGCATTTCTTGTAGGCTTTGTTCATTCCCTTATTTCTCTGTTCTTTCTCTTTGACTGATTTGTTTAGCTCATAGGTGTTACTGTCAAGCTCTGAGATTCTTTCTTCTGCCTATTCTAGCCCATTATTAGGGCTTTGCACTGTGTTTTGTAATTCCTGGAATGAATATTTCATTTCCAGAGATTCTGTTTGGTTTTTCTTTGATAATTTTATTTCTTTAGAGATTTTTATATTCATTTTCTTCACTGTTTTTGTGGCTTCTTTGTGTTGAGATTCTATTTTCTCTTGTATTTCATTGAGTTGTTTTACAATCCTTATTTGAAGTTCTTCATCTATCATTTTAACCATTTTTTAATTTTAGGTTGGTATCCACTGGAAAGGAGCTACTGATTTCTTTTGGGGGTGGGTGACTTTTGCTCTGATTTTTCATTATTCTGGAGTGTTTTCATTGATTCCTTCAATCGGGCCTCTTAATTGAGAACTGGGGTGCTAGGCCTGGCTTATGGTCCTATCTCAGAGTCTCCAAAGATCGATCCCTGACTGTACCAGGGAGAGGAGTGTTGGTCCTGACTTGCCTTTGTGGTGCTTTGGCAGGTTCGAAGAACCTCTTGGGTTACTTATGGCCTGTTGTCTTCACCTCTTCCCAACAGAGTATAGCAAGTTTGGTCCCCTAGCTTAATGTCTGAGCTGGTGGATTGTATTTGTGGATATGAAGCTACCATTCCCTAATGACTTGAGTTCGCAGGCACTATGTTTAGCTATGGGGTTGTTCCCCTGTCATTGATTGTAGTTTGCATGGAAGAGCCAGCTGCCAAGGTAATCCTTTGTGCCCTTGGTAGGCTCTGGTCCCCGAGGTGGGGCACATGACTGCCCCAAGCTTTAGGAGGGACCTTTTAGCTCTCAGGGGGTTGCATGGTCCCTACTCCCCCTGAAATGGGGGGAGGAGCAAGATAGATCATGGCTAGAATGCCAGAGTCTGAGAGGCATTGCTAAATCTCAGCAGGGCTCAGAAGTCGCTTCTGAGGAGCAAGGGGTAGCTGCTGATATGGAGTCCAGAGCAATCTCTCCAAACAGGAAGGCTAGGGGAGGGGACCTATTCATGTGATTGCAAAGGCCTCAGGCCAGGCTCTTTCCTGTTTCTGTCCAGGCCAAGCTCTTTCCTGTTTCTGTCCTCTCCCTGGGTTCTTGTGGGGCTGACGTGAGTGTCCTTGCTATTTGCTTCCTGGAGCTCCAGAGCTCTAACTTCTCAGATCAGTCCAAGTGCATGCATTCCCTTGCCACTTGAAACTAGCTCTCGAACTACCTCATGGGTCTGTGTGTCTGACCTGCTGGCATATATCTCTACTCTCAGTGGCGGGCACAGCCAGGGACATGCCCCCACCACAGATAAACAAGCCTCTTGGCAAAGAGCACTGTCACAGTTGCTATGGTGGGGAGGGGCAATGGTCTCCCTGCACTGTCTTGTCTGAGGGGCACTGGTAAGGACTGCCTGTCTAAGCTGCCAGTGTGTGATCCTGTGAAGTGATGGTGCAGAGAGAAATAAGCCTCTCAGAACTAGGCACTCATATAGTTGCTATAGGAGGAGAGGGGCCACAGTCCAGCAGGATGAACAAAAATTCACCCCTCATGTCATTTCTTTAAGTAAATGCAAATGGCTTGAACTTCCTACTCAAAAGACATAGGCTGGCTAAATGGATAAAAAAAATAAGTCAAGTATCTGTTGTCTCCAGGAAACTCAACTAACTGACAAGACCTCTTTTCGATGCAAGGAGAAAGGATGGAAGACAATATACCATGCAAAAGGAAACCAAGAGAAAGCTGGTATAGTCATTATTATACTAGACAACATAGACTTCAAATTAATAAAACTAAATAAAGATAAAGATGGTCAGTATATAATGCTGATGGGAACAATTTAACAAGAAGCCTTAATTAACAATGCTAAATATTTATGCACCTAATGCAGGAATGCCCAGATTCATAAAGCAAATCCTACTTAATATATAAAAAAATGATAAACAGCAGCACCATAATAGCTGTGGACTTCAACACCCCACTGAAAGAGCTGGACAGATCCTCCAAACAGAAAATGAGCAAAGAAAAAAATGGTATTAAACAGAACTCTAGAACAAATGGGATTAAAAGACATTTGCAGAACATTCAACCATAATGAATATATATTCTTCTAATATGCTCATGGAACGTTCTCTAAGATTAATCACATCCTAGGCCTAAAAATATGTCCCAATAGATTAAAAAAAAATAGAAATTATACCATGTATCTTCTCTGACCACAGTGGAACAAAATTAGAAATAAATTGTAACAGAAACATTCATCTCTAACAAGTCATGGAAAATAAACAACCTATTGCTGAATGATAGCTGGGTAAAAAAGGAGATAAAGATGGAAATCAAAAGATTTTTTGACTAAATGATAACGGGGACAAAAGTTAACAAAATCTGTGATATATAGCAAACGCATCCTGAGAGGAAAACTCAGAGCCTTAAATGCCCACACCCAAAAGACAAAAAGATAACAAATCAACAATCTAATGAGTGGTCTCAAGGAAATGGAAAAGAAAGAGAAAACCAATCTCAAACTCAACAGAAGAATAGGAATAACCAAGATCAGAGCAGAATGAAATCAAATCAAGAACAACAGAATTATACAGAAGACTAATGAAACAAAAAGTTGGTTCTTTGAAAAGATAAACAAAATTGACTGGCTTTTTGCTAGATTAACCAGAAACATAAAAGTAAGGACTCTAATAAGCTCAATCTGAAACAAAAAAGGAAAATTACAACTGATATCACATAAATACAAAACATCATCTCTGAATACTATAAAAATCTCTATGACCATAAACTTGAAAATGTGGAGGAAATAGACAAATTCTTGGAAACACACAGACTCAGGTAGGAAGAAATATAACTCCTGAACAGACAAATATCAAATACCTAATTGAAGCAGCAATAAAAAAAATCTTCCAAAAAAAAAAAACCTAGACCAGATTGTTTCACACCTGTATTTTACCAGATCTACAAAGAAGAAGTGGTGCCTATCCTGCAGAAATTATTCCACAACATTGAGAAGGAAGGAATCCTCCTGAACACATTTTGTGAAGCCAATATCACCTTGATATCAAAGCCAGGAAAGGACACAACAACAAAAAAAAACCCTACAAACCAATATCCCCTATGAATATAGATGTAAAAATTCTCAATAAAATTTCAGCAAATTGAATTCAGCTGCACATCAAAAAAAATAATAATTCATCATAATCAGGCAGGCTTCATACCACAGATGCAAGGATGGTTAAATATACACAAATTTATAAATGTAATTTACCATATAAATAGAAGCAAAAACAAAGACTGTATGATCCTCTCAATAAGATGCAGAAAAAGCATTCAACAAAATCCTGCACCTTTTATAATAAGAACACTTAACAAAATAGGTATAGATGAGACATACCTTAAAATGATAAAAGCCATATACAACAAACCCAAAGCCAACCTCATACTGAATAGGAAAAAATGAAAGCATCCCTGCTTAGAACTAGAACCAAACAAGGATGCCCACTGTCACTACTTCTATTAAACATAGTGCTAGAAGTCATAGCCAGAGCAATCAGACAAGAGAAGAAAATAAAGAGTATCCAAAAGGGGACAGAAGCAGTCAAACTATCACTCTTTGCTGAGAATATGATCTTATATCTAGAAAACCCCAGAGATTCAACCAAGAGACTCCTAGAATTGATAATTAAATTAAGCAAAGTCTCAGGTGACAAAATCAATGTACACAAATCAATAGCTTTCATGCATGCCAATGACAGTCAAGCTGAGAATTAATCAAAGATACAATACATTTCATAACAGAAAACAGGAAATAAAATACCTAGAAATATATTTAACTGAGGAGGTGAAAGACATCTATAGGAAGAACTATGAAACACTGAGGAAAGAAATTGCAGAGTATGTAAACACATTAAAAAACATATGCCCATGGATCGGCAGAATCAACATTGTTAAAATCAACATTGTTAAAATGTCTATACTACCCAAAATGATTTACAGATTCAATGCAATCCCTATTAAAATACCAACATCATTTTTTGCAGATCTAAAAAAAAATAGTTCTGTGCTTCACATGGAACAAGAAAAGACCCCGAATAGCCAATGCAACCTTACTTACACAATAACAATAAATTGGGAGGCATCACTTTACCAGACTTCAAGCTTTACTACAAGGCTATAGTAACCAAAACAGCATGTGGTATTGGCAAAAAAACAGAGACATAGACCTATAGATCAGAATAGGGAACCCAGATGTGAAACCATCATCATATGGCCATCTGATCTTTGACAAACCAGCAAAAACATATACTGGGGAAAAGAATCCCTATTCCCTAAATGGTGCTTGAAAAATGGTATAGCCACATGTAGAAGAATGAAACAGGATTCACACCTCTCACCACTCACAAAAATTAATTCACAGTGTATAACAGACTTAAACCTAAGGCGTGAAACTATAAGAATTCTAGAAGAAAATGCTGGAAAATCTATTATAGATATCAAGCCAGGCAAAGAATTTGTGAGGAAGACCCCAAAAGCAATCGGCAAGAACAAAAATAAATAAATAGGACCTGAACAAAATAAAAAGCTTCTGCGCAGGCAAAGACACAATAGAGCAAATAGACAACCTATGGAATGAGAGAAAAATATTTGCATGCTATACATCTGATAAAGTGCTAATAACAGGAATGTACAAAGAACTCAAGCAAATCAGCAAGAAAAATCAAACAAACAACCCATTAAAAATTGGGCAAAAGCCATGAACAGAAATTTTTTAAGTGAAGGTAGACTAATGGCCAACAAACCCATGAAAAAATGCTCAAGGTCTCTAATTATCTGGTAGAAACAAATCAAAACCATAACGAGATATCACCTAACTCCAGTGAGAATAGCTCTTATCAAAAAGTCCCTAAACAACAGATGCTGGCATAGATGTGGAGAGAAAGGAACACATATACACTGTTGGTGGAACTGCAAACTAGTACAACCTCTATGGAAAGTAGTATGGAGATACCTAAAAGAACTAAAGTAGAATACCATTGATTCAGCAATCCCAATACTCTGTATTTACCCAAAGGAAAAAAAAAGGCATTTTATGAAAAAGATACTTGCACTTAAATATTTATAACAGCACAATTCACAATCACAAAGATGTGGGAACAACCCAAGTGCCCATTAATACATGAATGGATCAATGAAACATGGCATATGTATGCCATGGGGTACTACTCCGCCATAAAAATGGTGATCCAGTGTCTTTTGTAACAACCTGGGTGAAACTAGATACCATTCTTCTAAGTGAAGTATCACAAGAATGGAAAAATAGTCACCACATGTACTCACTACTAAATTGAAACTAATAATCAATACTCACATGCACGTATGGAAGTAAAACTCAATGGCAATCACGTAGGTGGGAGGGGGGAGGAGAAGATGGTTAAATTCACACCTAATGGGTACAATGCACACTATCTGGGTGAAGGGCACACTTATAACTGTGACTCAAACTGTACAAACGCAACTTATGTAACTGAAACAGGTATACTCCCGTAATATTCTGAAATTTATAAAAAGGAAAATAAATATATTTTTGTAACAATTTTGCTAGTTTATATTGTTAAACATTTCCCTTATCAAATTCTTCTATTCACCAAAAGAAATAAAATATTAATGTGTCTTTTGAAAAGTACACTTGTACTTGTGTATTTGATCAAGATTTTCAAATTTCTTTTTTATAGCTACCAATATATAAAAAATCATGTTTTCTTACATGAGTGTTACTTTATATCATTAAAAAATTTTTCCTTTTATAAAAAAGGATAAACATTTTGCAGAGTTGTGCAATTAGTCATAAAGTAAATAAAGAATTCAGTATAGTACTTGACACATAAAAAAATTAAATTATTTATTTAGCAAATATTTATTGAATATCTACTTTTTGTCAGGGGTTGCTAGATATTGGAAATGCAGTAATAATAAAAATAAAGTTCTACCCTAAGGGCAAAATAAATAATAAATAAATGAATCTATAGTCATATTAGAGAATAATCAACTTTATTTAAAAAATAAATTGTGCCACTTTTCTGTAGTGGGCTGGCTGGGTCCAGGGATGATTAGGCCAATTTCATATTTATTCGGTCTCCCTTTTCCTCATATTTTTATTTCCTTATGAATGTACAATAAAGTCAGTGACAAGAGCAGTAAATAAACTGAACTTTTACCTTACTTATAAACTATTAATAACAAGTTAGTGTGCCATAATTTCATGGATCCTGGCAAAAAACACAAGACTTTGTGTTGGAGACATAGGACATTTTATTAATCATGGCAATAGCAGTAGCCAGAGAATTGGCATTTGTAACAGTTCTCTAATCCCTTTTTCTACAGGGATACTCAAAGAGGGCCAGATGACATCTACACATGCAGTAGGGTGCATTACAGGAGAGGAACTCTGAGCTTAAAAGAACCCAAATTTGCTATAATGAACAGCATGAATGCCTGATTTTTGTATCAGAAGATATTATCATTAACATATAGGAAAGTAAAGAATCTTACTTTTTGTTGGGGAGGGGGCATGGAGTGGAGACAGTATTTCTATCTTTCACGTTTCTTTGCTCTACAAAAATTCCTGAAAGGTCGAAAACAAAGGAATTCCGTGCCTCTGCTCAAAAGTTGTGAAGACAACAAAGGAAGTTCTTCAGATAGTAGTCATCCAATGCCCAGCACCATTTGTTGAAAAGTTAGTCCTTTCCTTAATTATCTAGAAGTGTGTATCTGTGGAACACCTCAAGCATCCACACGTCTGCATATCTTTCTGGATTGCTTTTGTTCTGTTGTTTTGTCTACTTCACAGCATTGCCACACTATCTTAAGTATTACATCTTTTTAATAAAAAATTTGTACCTCACAGCATTGCCATACTATGTTAACTATTATATTTTAAATCTCTATATATGTTCTGGCAAATCCACATTTTTTGTTACTGTTCCAGAATTTCTTAGCTACTGTTAACTTGGAAACTCTATAATTTTCTTCATGGAAACTTTGCACATTAATTGTGAGAATTATTCATAAGTATATCATATTGTGATGCTGTTATAAATAGTATCTTTTAATTTTTGTTTATGTCTAGTTGATAAGGATAAAATTTAATTATATACATACAGACATATGTATATATGTGTGTGTGTGTATATATATATGTATTCTTGTTTCCAGAAACCTTGTGTATGTTTCTTATTAATTCTAATTTTTATCCTTAAATCCTTTTAGATTATAGTAATCATTTAAAAATAGTGTTGTTATTCAGTTACAGTAATTTTAATTTTATTCTTTTTCTTGCCTCACTGCTCTGGCTAGATGTTGAGTAATGTTAAATAGAATTTGTATTAGACAGTATTCTTATTTTTTTCTTGAGTTCAGTGGAAATTATGTCAACATCTGATCATTAAGTGTGATGTCCACTACAGATTTTCTATAATCATTGTAAGATTAGTAAACTACCTTCTATTTGCAAACTTGATAAATCTTTTTAAAATCATAAATGGAATTTGGAATTTATAAAATTTCTTTGATACTTCTATAGTAATGATTATAAAATTTTACATTTTTAGTTAGTATGGTGAATTACTTCACCGGCTACCTAAAGTCTATCTAATGTTTAAAGAATCATGCATTACTGATATAAATAAAATGTGGTCATAAGATATTGTTTTTAAACTCTTAAAGTTTTAATTTCCAATATTTTTAGTAGTAGTTGTCATGTATATTGATGAGTATGACTGGGTTTTGTTTTCTCTTCAAAATATTTTTCTGAATTTTATATTAATGTTACACTAGGACTAGGCTAATATCATTAATTGGAGCAGATTCTTTCTAATTATCTGGGAAATCTTTCATAAATTTTGAAATACCTACTCCTTTAATTATTGGTAGAATAAGCCAAAGAAGAAATTTAATTCTAGAATTTATTTATTTATTTTTAATATTGCTCCAGTGTCTTTTGTTGTTATTGGGATAACTCAAGTTTCTTGTTCCTTTTTGTGTCAGCTTAGTAACTTTTGCTTAGTTGTTTATGGCTTAACTAGGTGTTTAAAAGGACAGTTTCTAATTTCATATTTTCTTGTTTAAATTTCATTTCTCCCATTTGTCAGCTATAAGACATTTGCCAACATATTTAAGTGTTCTATGATTAGTAAATCAACATCTAAAATATATTCTCTCTGATACTGCTGGTAGGAATGTATACAGCATGAATACTGCAATACTCTCTTACAGCTTGCTAAAATTCAACTAAAATAAGATATAAATATAGATAGATATAGTCATGCTTTGCTTAAGGTTGGAATATGTTCAGAGAAATGTGTCATTAAGTGATTCTGTCCTTCGTAGAGTGTACTTGCACAAATCTAGGTGGTATAGCCTGTTTGCTCCTAGGTTACACACCAGTACAACATGTTACTGTACTGAATACTGTAGGTAATTATAACACAATGATAAATGTCTGTGTATCTAAACATATCTAAAATCAGAAAACATAATGTGCTGTTATGGGATGTTACAGTAGCTATGACATAACTAGGCAACAGGAATTTTTTTCAGCTCCATTATAATCTTATGGGACCACCTTTGCATATGCAGTGAAGTTACCAAAACGTTATTATGTGGCACATGACTGCATGTATACACACATACACACACCCTCAAAACATGCAGAAGAATGTTTATAGCAATTTTATTTAGAATAATGTAGAAAGCATTCCACATGGCCTCACTACTGAAGTGGCTAAGAAAAAGTGCAAAATATTCACAAAATAGAATACTACACAGCAATAAAAAACACATTACTAGTGAACAATGAATGGATGCATCTCAATCATAGTGAGAAGAAGTTAGATACAAACAATACAAATCATTATTTATATTACTTCAAAATAGGCCAGATTAACTTCTGATGATGAATGTCAGAATAAGGAACACTCTTTGAAGGAGATACTGACTGGAAAGGGGCACAAGGAAACCTCGTGGAATGCCGGAAGTATTCTAAATCTTAAAATGGGTGGTAGTTACATGGGTACTGAGAGAGGTAAAATTTTATTTAGTTGTACATATTAGTTTGGGCCCTTGCTATGTGTAAAATGCACTTCAAAAATTAGAGAATTGATAGGAGGTAGGTGATTAAATAAAGGCTTTATTGATTGTATTTTAAAAATAAAATATTTTAATCAATAAGATTACAATACCCCTAATAATTTCACTATTCTGCACTGTCTGATACATAGCCACTAGCCATGTATGGCTATTTAAATTTAAACTAGTTAAAATTAAAGAAAAATAGAAATTTAGATCCTCAGTAGTGGCTGTAGTCACATTTTAAGTGTTCAGTAACTACACGTATGTGGACAACATTTTGGGCAACAGATTATAGAATGTTTTTATCATTGTAGAAAGTTCTATTAATATAGACAATATTTGCCCTCATCCATGGCAATCTTTTATATCCTGGATAGAACAAAATAAACACACGAATATTTAGTAAAATATATATTGAAATAAATTAATGAATATTAATTCCTTAATATAACAATTCTATATTCACAAGAATAATATTCAGTGTTGTTTTTATAACTTTACTTTATTCTGTATTCTTGAAGAGTATTTCGAATTTTCTCTTCATGTCACTGATGGCATGATCTATCAGTTTAACCTATAACCTCTCAAGTAAAAATTCAAAATGTACTATTTTCTTTTGGATTTCCTTGAGGTCCTTCAGGATAATACTCTTCAATCTATGTTTTCATATAATCCTCTTTGGTTTGTTTATATTCGTGCCAGAATATTCTTTCTTTAGGACATTCTGATTCTATTCCTTATAATAATCTCACTTTATTGAGAAAATCCTGGGGTATTCAAAAACCTTGTTCTGGATCCAGCAGCATTTATAGTTGTTGTTTTTGTTTGTTTGAAGTACATGCTCCTTCTTTAAACTTTTAAAATAGTTTTAGCACTATTATCAAGTCTCCTCAGACTTACAAATCAAGAGTTGATTTGTAAGGATATCTACCAATTCAATTCCACTTTCCTATCTGACATTCACTCAGTTAAACTTTGGTCTCCAGAAGCATCTCAAAGCTTAGTTTACTGAGTCCACAGAATTCATAAGAATAAGATTTCCTAGAAAGCACTTCTATAATAGTCTTCTATCTGTGAATATGATTTCAAATATTAAAGCTCTAATTTGGAAGATTATAATTAGAATATGTTGTAACAAAGTCATAACTTTCTAATTAATTTTCTCCCATCCTTTCCCTTGCCCTCCAGAATTCACTCTCTTAGAATGGGTATAGAAATTGTGATTGAGGGGAAAGGAGGCACAGTTTCTGGAGAGAAGGAGAGTGCTTCTCTGACCACCTCCCCATTAAAAAGAGACATGTGTATTCTCACATTTTAATCAGACTTTATAAAAGTAGGCAAGAGTGTTTTGAATATAAAAGGGTAACAGTGTGGTATCAGTTCTGCTAAACATCAAAAAGTATAACAAAGCCACAACTAATAAAATAGTGTAACACTGGCACAGTGTTAGAAATGACAAAACAGATATTTTTTGGTATAAATTTAGTGTTTAATAAAAAAGAATCTACAGATCAGAGAATGAATAAAAGAGCAAAAAGTTTATCCATGAATTAGCTCATATATCAAAACAAATTCTTCATGGATTCAAATATTGACATATTCAAAATCAAATTATATAAAGATAAACTGCAACACAGATTATAATTCATACATTATTCTATGAACCTAAAGCAGATAACCAATGGCTTTATTTTTATATTAAGTGTTCATGTATTGGGAAATCCATTATTATTAAAATGAGAAATCTGCCCAAATTAATCTGTGGAGTCAATGAATTCCCAATCAAAATCCCAATAAGCTATTTTGCAGATGTTGGCAAAATTATTCTGAAATTTATATGGAAAATACAAAGACATAGAAGGATCAATGCTATTCTGAAGAAAAGGAACAAAATTAGAGGACTCACACTATCTGATATCATGACTTACCATTAAGTTACAGTTAACAAGACGGTGTAGTATCAGTGAAAAAAAAGGACACATTGATCAATGCAACAGAACAACGATCTTAGAAATTGACCCTTGCAAACATTGTTAATTTATCTTTGACAAAGGGACAGAGATGATACAATAGAGAAAGAATAGTCTTTGTAATAAATGATGGCACTAGAACAATCAAAGTTCCATAAACAAACAAAAACGATCAGGAAAGAAGAAATTAGACACAAACCTTACACCTTTCTCAAAAATAAACTTAAAATTGATCATAGGATCATAGACCTAAATACAAAATGTAAATTATAGAAATTCTGCAAGACAACATAGGAGAAAACCTAGGTGAACTTGGGTTTGGTGATGAGTTTTTAGATAAAACACCAAAAACATAATCTTTTTATGAAAGGAAGGAAGGAAGCAAGGAAGGAGGGAAGAGGGAGGAGGGAGAGGGAGGAAGGGAGAAAGGAAGGAAAGAAAGGAAAAAAAGAAAGAGAGAAAGAGAGAAAAATAGAGAAAGAAATAAAAAATTTTATGAACGAAGAAATTAAGTTACATTTTATTAAATTATAATAAAAACTTCTGTTTGCAAATATCCTGTAAAGAGAATGAAAATACAAGCCATAGGCTGGGTAAAAAAACATTTGCAAACACACACACACACACACACACACACACACATATATATATATATAAAATAAAGATATTGTATTCAAATAAAATAAAAATCACTCAACAACAAAACAAACAACCTAATTAAAAATTGGCAAGACGATTGAAAAACACCCCCCACCAAAGAAGATAAATAAATGACAAATAAGCATATGAAATATGCTCAGGATTGGCCAGGCACCATGGATCACGCCTGTAATCCTAGCACTCTGGGAGGCCGAGGTGGGAGGACTGCTTTAGCTCAGGAGTTTGAGACCAGCCTGAGCAATACCAGGACCCCATCTCTACAAAAAATAGGAAAAATTAGCCAGGTGTGGGGTGCATAATCCTAGCTACTCGGGAAGCTGAGGTAGGAGAATCCCTTGACCCTAAGAATTAGAGGTTGGAGTGAGTTATGATGACACCACCCAGGTTGAGACAGAGAAAACTCTGTCTTAAAAAAAAAGAAAAGAAAACAGTGCTGGTGAGGATACCAAGCCACAGGAAATTTTTATTGCTGGTAGAAATGCAAAATCATACATCAACTTTGGAAGAAAGTTTGGCAGTTACTTACAAAGCTAAATATAGTCTTAAAATGTAAACCAGCAGTCAAGCTCTTAGGTATTTACTCAAATTTAGTGAGACTTTATGTCCACACAAAAACCTGCATACCAGCGTTTATAACAGTTTTATTCAAAATAACTTGAAAGCAACCAAGATGTCCTTCAATATATGAATGGGTAAACAAACTGTGGTGTATCCACATAAAGAAATATTATCCAATGATGAAAAGAAATAAGCTATTGAGCCATGATAAGACATGCATGAACCTTAAATGCTCATGGCTACATGAAAGAAGCAGTCTTACATACTATATGAGTTCAATTATATAACATTCTGGGAAAAGCAAAACTATAGAGACAGTGAACAGATAAGTGGTTGGTGAGGTTTGGAAGGGGGTTGAATAGGTACAAAGCAGGAAATTTTAGGGTAGTAAAATTATTATGAATGACACTGTAATGGTAGATATATGGCATTGTACTTTGGTCAAAATACACAGAACTTTGCAGCACAAAACGTGAACTTCAATGCGTGCAATTTTTACAAAAAGCCTCATTTAGGTGGTCAAAGGATCCTAGGAATAAAAACAAATGGTGACAAAATAATTTATTTCTTCAAATGTATTTTAAAAAATTACTGAAGGTGGTAAAAGATAAAGGTGTTAACCTATGTAACTTTGAAAATGAGTTGGAATTATAAGACTAAAATCATAAACCATGTATTCTAGTTGATAAAGTAGTTTCCCATGAAAGTACAGACAAACAATTCTGATACCACTTTACATGTATACTAGAATTGAACTTATCTAACTGAATGACAGCAAGATCTAGGTTTCTCACTATTTGGAATGGGAATTGACAGATAAGCAATTCAACAACAACAACGACAAAAGCTTCCATGAAGAAATACCTGCTTCTAGAACTGACCCCAAAAATACACAAGATGAGCATGGAATCCTGGAGCATTTTCTAGTGCAAAAAAGTAAGAAAGGTTTCAGAAAATGAAAAAGCAAAAACCCGTGAGTGATGGGGCTATGTCAAAGGGATCCCCTGAAAGAGTTCCCATTGGCAAAGCTCAAACAAAGTAATATTGGATATGAATCAAATCTCCACTGCAGGATAATTTCCAGTATTTTATGTAAATACTTCATCCTCAAAAACCGGGAGCATAATTCTGCCTTCTTTATATGTGGGCTACATAAAGTTAAAAGAGAGTTCATAGTGGAGAATCCTGACAAATACCATTTTTATCAGGTGATCAAGGTCAACATCAAAACTGATAAATCATTTTGAGAGTATGCACCCTTGACACAGTGTGATGAAAATGGCACTTTACTCTGAGGTGTTTTTACCAAAAACCCATAACCCAGTCTAACCATAAAAAAGACATCAGAAAAAATTCAGTAGAGGGCCATTCTACAAAATACCAGATAAGTGCTTTTCAAAACCGGCAAAGTTATCAAAAACAAGGGAAATCTGAAAAACTATCACAACCAAGAGGAGTCTCAGGATATAACAATTAAAGGTAATGTGATACACTATATGGAATCCTGGAGCAAAAAAAGATATTAGATAAAAACAAAAATCTAAATAAAGTGTGGACTTTAATTAATAATAGCATATCAATATTGGTGCATTAATTGTGGCAAATGTATCATATTAATGTAAGTTATTAATAAAAGGGATTCTATTATCTTCTCAATTGTTCTGTAAATCTAAAATTTTCAGATAATATAAAGTCTATTACAAACCAAAGATTTATAGTTTTAACATGTAATGTGCTCTAAGAACTCACAAAGAAAAAAGTTAGACAATAAAGAAGATAAATGTATGTGTATATGTGTGCATATATATATGCACTTTACTAAAGATGAAATATTAAGAAAGCTTATATATAAATTTTAGCAGAATTAAATCAAAGAATCATAAGAAACTCTTATTATGAACAGTAATAGACAAATTGGATAATGTAGAAGAAATGAATACGTTCCTAGAAACATACAGCCTACCAAGATTGAATCACAAAGAAATAGAAGATACGAACCAACTAAAAATCAGTAAGGAGATTGAAGCACTATTCCATATCCTCCTAACAACAACATAAAAACAAAACACAGGACCAGATGGCTTTGCGGATGAATTCTACAAAGGATTTAAGGAAGAATCAAAGCCAATATTTCTCAAATTCTTCCAAAAATTGAAGAGGTGAGAACACTCCCAAACTCATTTTACCAAGCCAGTCTTACACTCATCCCAGAGCCAGATTAAGGACACTACAGGAAAAGAAAATTACAGGCCAATATCCATGATGAACATAGATGCCAAAATCTATAGTAAAATACTAGTAAACAGAATTCAATAGCACATTAAAAAGATCATACGCCATGGAATTTATCCGTGGGATGCAAGGATGGTTTAACACATGCAAATCAATAAATGTGATAGGCCACATTAACAGAATGATGGATAAAAATTATACGATAATCTCGATGAATTCACAAAAACATTTGACAAAAATTCAACATAATTTCATGATAAAATTCTCAACAAAGCAATGTACTAATCATAATAAAAGCCATGTATGACAAGCCCACAGCTAATATGATATTCAATGGCAAAAAGCTGAAGTTTTTTTCTCTAAGATCAGGAACTAGACAAGCATGCCTCTCTCACTAATTCTATTGAACACAATACTGGAAGACCTAGGCAGAGAAATTGGGCAAGAAACACAACAAAGCCATCCAAATTGGAAAGAAAGAAATTGTCTCTGTTTGCAGATGGCATGATCTTACATATTGAAATCCTTAAAGACACTATCAAAACTGCTGAACTAACACATTCAATCAGTAAAGTTGCAAGATACAAAATCAATATACAAAAATAACTTGTATTTTTATACATTAATAAGAACTTTTTGAAAAAGAAATTAAGAAAACAATACCATTCATAATAGCATTCAAAAGAATAAAATACTTAAGAATAAATTCAACTAAGAAACTGAAAGATTTGTATACTACAAACTATAAGGCATTGATAAAAGAAAACAAATAAGATACAAATAAATGGAAAGATATCTCATGTTCATGGATTGTTAACAGTTAATACTGTTAAAATGTTCATACCCAAAGCTATCTACAGATTCAATGACATCCCTATCAACATCTCAATGGCACTATTCACAGAAATAGAAAAAAAATCGTAAATTCATATGTAACCACAATAGACTAAGAATATCCAAATCAATCTTTAGACAAAAAAACAAGGCTAGAAGCATTACACTTCCTGATTTAAAACAATAATACAAAATATAGCAAACAAAACTATATGGTACTGGCATAAAAACAGACACACAGACTAATGGAAAACAATAGAAAGCCCAAAATAAGTCCATGGATATAGGGTCAACTCAACTTTTAGAAGGTTTCCAACAATACAGAGTGAGGAAAGGATACTCTTTTTAATAAATAGCATTGAGAAAACTGGATATCTACATGTAAATGAATGAAACTGCACCCTTATCTAAAACTATACACATAATATTGCTGGTAGAAACATAGGGTAAAGTCTCATTGACATTGGTCTTTTCACTGATTTTTTGGAGATGACACCAACAGCACAGGTACCACAGGGAACAATCACTACCTCGGACCATATCAAACAACAAGCTTCTGCACAGCAAAGAAAACAATCAACAAAATGAAAAGACAAGCAATAGAATGAAATAAAATGTTTTCCAACCACACCTGATAATGAGTTAACATCCAAAATACATAAGGAAATAAGGAATGCATACAACTCAATAGTTACATAAAGAAATAAATAAATTAATTAATAACAATTTTAAATGATCTAAGGATTTTAATAGATATTTTGCCAAAGAAGACATCCAAATGACCAAAAGGTAGACGAAAGGTGCTCAACATCTCTAACATCAGGGAAACAAAAATCAAAACCACAATGAGACATCACCTCATACCAGTTACAATGGCTATTACTAAAAACACAAGAAATAAGAAGTGTTTGCAATGATGTGGAGAAAAAAGAATCTTTGTACACTGTTAATGGGAATGTATTAATAAATTGATCCAGCCATTATGGAAAAGAAAAAATTATAATTGATTCCACAGAAATACAAAATATCAACTCTGAATATTATAAAAATTTCTATGCACATAAACTTGAAAATGTGGAGGAAATGGACAATCTTAAAAACACACAGCCTCCCTTGGCTCAGTCACAAAGAAATAGAATTCCTGAACAGACCAATATCAAGTACTGAAATTGAAGCAGTAATAAACCATCCAAAAAAAAAAAAAAAAAGTCCTGGATCTGATGGTTTTACACCTGAATTATACCGGACCTACAAGGAAAAACTGGTGCCTATCCTACAGAAATTATTCCATAACAACAAGAAGGAAAGGAGTCTCTCTGACAAGTTTCGCAAAGCCAACATCATCCTGATACCAAAGTCAGGAAAGGACTGAAAAATAAATAAATAAATAAATAAATAAATAAATGAATAAATAAATAAATAAATAAAACTGCAGTCTAATATCCCTTATGAATATAATTGCAAAAATTCTCAATAAAATCCTAGCAAATTGAAATCACCTGCTCATTGAAAAAATAATCCAGCAGGATTAAGTGGGCTTCATCCCAGAGAAGCAAACCTATAAATGTAATTCACCATAGAAACAAGTAAAATCAAAGACCATATGATCCTCTCAATAGATGAATAAAAAGCATTTGACAAAGTTCAATACCCATTTATGATAAAAATGCTTAACACAATATGCATAGATGCGACTTGTCTAAAAATGATAAAAGCTACATATGAAAAATCCACAGCCAACATCATACTGAATGGGAAAAATTGAAAGCATTTCAGCTTAGTACTGGAACCAGACAAGGTTGCCCACTACCAGCACTTCTATTCAACATAGTATTGGAAGTCCTAGTCAAAGCAATCAGACAAGAGAAGGAAATCAAGGACATCCAAATAAGGGCGGAGGAGATCAAACCATTGCTCTTTGCTAACAATATATCTTATACCTAGAAAACCCCAAAGGTTCTGCCAAGCGACTACTTCAATTGATAATCAGTGTACACAGATGAGTAGCATTGCTACATACCAACAATAGTCAAGTTGAGAATTACATCATAGATACAATAACTTTCATAATAGCAGCAAAGAAAATAAAATAACGAGGAATATATTTAACTAAGGAGGTGAAAGACATCTACAGGAAGAACTATGAAACACTGAGGAATAAAATAGCAGAGGATATAAGGAGATAGAAAACCATATCATGCTCATGGATCGGCAGAATCAACATTGTTAAAATGTCTATACTACTAAAAATGATTTACAGATTCAATTCAATCCCTATTAAAACACCAACATCATTTTTTGTGGATTTAGAAAAAAAAATTCTATGCTTTGTATGAAACCAGAGAAGACCACATGTAGCTAAAGCAACCTTAAGCAAAAAGAACAAATTGGGAGGCATCAATTTACCAGTTTTCAAGCTATACTACAAGGCTATAGTAACTAAAACAGCTTTGCACTGGGACAAGAACAGAGACATGGACCAATGGAAAAGAATTCAGAACCCAGATATAAAACCATCCTCACACAGTCATCTAATCTTTGACAAAGTAGACAAAAACATAGACTGGGGAAAGGAATCCTTATTCAATAAATGGTGCTGGGAAAATTCGATAGCTACATATAGAAGACTGAAACAAGACCGACACTTCTCACCTCTCACAAAAATCAACTCACGATGTATAACAGACTTAAATGTAAGGCATGAAACCATAAAAGTTCTACAAGAAAATGTTGGAAAATCTCTTACAGATACCAGCGTAGGCAAATAATTTATGAAGAAGACCCCAACAGCAATCACAGCATCAACAAAAATAAATAAATAAATAAAACCTGATCAAATTAAAATTTTTCTGTACAGAGCCAAAGAAACTCTTAGCAGGCAAACAGACAACTTTGAGAATTGGAGAAAATATTTTCACACTATACATCCAATAAAGGTCTGACAACTAGAACTTATATAGAACTCAGGAAAATCAGCAAGAAAAAATAAAACAACCCCATTAAAAAGTGGGAAAAGGACATAAATAGAAACTTTTCAAAAGACAGACTAATGGCCAAGAAACATATGTAAAAGGGTCCAACATCTCTAATCATCAGGGAAATGCAAATCAAAACCACAGTGAGATGTCACGTAAGTCCATTGAGAATGGTCTTTATCAAAAAGTTACCAAAACACAAGTGTTGACGTGGATACAGAGAAACAGGAAAACCCATACACTGCTGGCTGGACTTCAAACTTAGTACAATCTCTATGGAAAGCAGTATGGAGATTCCTCAAAGACCTAAAAGTTTAGAACTACCATTTGATCCAGCAATCCTACTACTGTGTATCTACCAAAAGGAAAAACAAACAAACAAACAAACAAAATTCTATAAAAAAAGACATCCGTACTTGAATGTTTACAGCAGCACAATTCACAATTGCAAACATGTGGAAACAACTCAAGTGCCCATCAATACATGAGTGGATTAACAAAATGTGGCATATGTATACCATGGAGTACTACTCAGAAATAAAAAATGATGAATTACCTATTATATTATCCTGGATGGAGCTGGAGCCCATTCTTCTAAGTGAAGTATCACAAGAATGGAAAAAGAAGTACCCCATATACTCACAATTAAATTGGCACTAGCTGATCAACACTAATGTGCACATATGGGAAGTAACATTCATAGGGTGTTGGGCAGATGGCAGGGGGTAGGAGGGGATGTGTAAATCCACATGTAATGGGTGTGGTATGTGCTATCTGGGTGATGGGCACGCTTCTTGGACAGTGCAAAGGCAATTTGCATAACCAAAGCATTTGTACCTCCATAATACGCCGAAATAAAAAAATTAAAAATAAAAGAGGAAGGAGAAAATGGAGGAGGAGGGGGAAGACGGGAAGAGGAAGAAGATATATAGATAATAGTGTTTATAATTTCCCTTTACTTCTGAGACATGTGAATTTGTACATCTAAATTTTCTTTGCTTTCTGAATGAGGTAACACTGTACATATGTGTGTTCTGAGATAGAACTTTGTGGGAATAGACCTAATAAATTCACAAGTAACAGCATGGAACTGAAGATGTTGGAGAAGGAAGAGCTAGAGAAGAATGACCCTGGGCCCATGTAATACTCTACCTTCTGATTCTAAATCTTGCATTAGTTGTTTTCTGTATCTTGAACCAAATCTAAGCTAACACATAAATTACAAAAACAGGATAGTGGAGAGGGTGAAAATGCAGGATTGGAAGCCAGGTTGCCTCATTTTAAATTCCAGTTTGACACTTGGCATCCCTGTAACCTCAATGAAGTTATTGAACCACCCCAGTGTCCCCCTTCTGTGGCATGGGGCTATTTACAGGAAATAAACAATAGGGTTATTTATAAGGATTTAATTATTTAGTAATAGAAATAAGAACAGTGACTATCATTAATTTTATTATAATATTTCATGTAATTATTCATGGATTTTCATTTGTTTTGGAAATTTATATGGTACTTTTTGAAGTAAAAAGTTATGCCCTCACATTTTTCACTTTGTCTTATGATATTTTAGATAATGCATAATTTAAAATTCTCCCCATCCTGAAATCAGTAAAATTTCACTCTCCTCCTATTTTGCTGATTTTAGTTTCTTTTAAAGTATGGTATAAGATGAGGGTTTATGTTTATATTTTTCCAAATAGTTAACAAATTCTCTCATCACTACTTTTTGGCAATTGTTCTTTCTCTTATTTACTTGTGTTAACTTTATCATATACATATAATACTTACTATGCATCACATTTTTATTTTCCTCAGGCACTTGTAGAGTTCTTTAGGTTCTTCCCTCATGTCACTTATTGAGTTTGCTGCAATGTCAAGACTGCTTATATGTTTTGTGCTTTTTATTATCTTGAATATTAATTTTAATTTTGCTATTGCACTTGATCTTTCATTGATTTTTATTTTTCTTGTGTATCTTTTTTTTTTTTTTTTTGAGACAGTCTCACTCTGTTGCCCGGGCTAGAGTGAGTGCCGTGGCGTCAGCCCAGCTCACAGCAACCTCAAACTCCTGGGCTCAAGCAATCCTTCTGCCTCAGCCTTCCAAGTGGCTGGGGCTACAGGCATGTGCCACCATGCCCGGCTAATTTTTTCTATATATTTTTGGTTGGCCAAGTGATTTCTTTCTATTTATAGTAGAGATGAGGTCTCGCTCTTGCTCAGGCTGGTTTCCAACTCCTGACCTTGAGCGATCCACCCGCCTCGGCCTCTCAGAGTGCTAGGATTACAGGCGTGAGCCATCGCGCCCGGCCCCTTTTTGATTTGAATGATCCATTTCTTTCTTTCTGCATTATTTATGTGAATGTAGGCTTCATATGAGCTTTTGTTTTATATTGTTTTCTCCCTCATATGTTTATCCAAAAGAAAGATCTTTCTAGACTAGTATTTGCTGTCTCCTTGGCTAGAACTACCAAATAGTTTTAACAGAAATATTAGTAAACATTTTTATATCAAATACTAGCTGTTTATATAGAAATCAATTTATAGTTAAAATGAGAATGGATATGTACTATTTCTTACATAGAAAATTAAAATATAGCTCTATGTTGTTAGAAATATGGATTAACTGCATCAATCCCTTCATGTCTTTTTCCTTCACTCCTTCCATTATAGTCTACCTTTCACATTGTGGCCATAATTATCTTTCTAAAACACAAAGGTGATCATGTTATTCCCAGACTTAAAATACCTAAGTTACCATTTAATTTCAATCAGATATTTATGTCTCTTTACAATCTTTCCCAAACTATTTTTTTTCTGCATTAACATGTACAATTTATCTCAACTCATTTTATAGTTAAGTCTGACAAAAATCTCCATTTTAGGCTGATGTTTCTAGGTTCTTTTTTTTAGTGTTGTTTCTTCTTTTTTAAAGTCCTCTTTATACTTTTATTATTGATAAATCCTACATATTCTTTAATGCACAGTCCAATGTTAACTCCAATGTGAAGACTTTTAATTGCAAATTTCTCTGTGTGCCATAGCACTGTTTCTGCCACCATTGCAGAAACTCCTGTAAAATAGCCAAGAATGTGTGAAATAGTTAGACTCTGTAGGTGCCTGGGTATAAACTAGAATAGCCACCAAAGGCACACTGAACAGGAACTGGAGTGGGAATGTGGTGCATCCAGAGTCATTCTCATATGAAGTAATTGTTTATGTGCAGTTCTTCTTTGTATGCCTAGGGCACCTCCTCTGGAAGGGAACATATGCTGATCTTACAGGTGGAAAAACCTGAGCAAAGCTACTAACAATTATAACCTTTTATGTGTTATTTTTTTGAGGGGAGTGTGTATGTGTGTGTGCTTGAGCTCTGAGAAAACAGAGTCTTTATGTTTTTCATCTCCGTATTTCTAAAGCCTTGTAGAGTGCTTAGGCATGCATATTACATGTTAAATATTTATGCTCATTCTTTAATTGTTTCACCAAATATTCCCTGATCCTTGGCTATACATAGATATTGTGATAGACTATGGGGCTAACACTTTAAGCAAGAGAGAGACCAAATGGAACATGGATTGTTATGAATTGAATTTTGTCCACCCAAAATTCCAGTGTTAAAGCCCTAACCTGCAGTGTGACCATATTAGGAGATAGGGCCATTAAAAAGGTAAGGTTAAATGAAGTCATAAAGATAGGTCCCTAATCCAGTATGCCTGGCATCTTTATTAAAAGTGGAAGAGATACCAGGGATGCTTGCAGAAGAAAAGGCCATGTGAGGACACGGTGAGAAGGTTGCCATCTAAAAGCAAAAGGAAGGGTCCTCAGGAGAAATCAACCCTGCAATCACATTCATCTTGGACTTCCAGCCTCCAGAAATGTGAAAAAAATAAATAAATTTCTGTTGTTTAAGGGCCCTAGTCTGTGGTATTTTGTTATGGTAGTCTTAGCAAACTAATTAAATGGACCATCTCTCTATAAGAGCGATGGCAAGCAGGAGAGAAACCAGATCCTGCAGTCTGCAGAATGTATTAAGGATTTTGGTTATCCTTCATATTATTATAATGCCAAACCATGGAAAAGTTAAAGAAGAAAGGTGACATGATAATTTTTTGTGGGTTAGAAAGACTATTCTGAAAGATTATGTTATAGGTGACCAAGAAGGAATGTTGGAGACCAGTACAATTATCTGAGTATGAAAGATGAAGAATTTTCAATTACTTTTAGCTGATAAATGACAAACAACAAACAAAGCTCTATCAAGTATTTATTTTTCTCAAACAAAATCTTAGGACTTAATATGGACTCAATAAAATAATTTAAAACACTACTTACAATAATAATTTTGATATGTGGTAAGGGTCTTAGTAATAAAAAATCAAATAACTATAAAGTTATTATATTTAATTATAAAAAGGGAAAAAGAATAACAGAGTTCAAGATAATGTTAAAAATAGGTTGATCAAATTGCTTTATAATATAATCCTCTACATTACAGTTATGGTTAACCAATACATTTAAATAAATATAAGTTACCTGTATTTTCCAAAGTAAAATATAGATAATATACAAATATATCAACTAATATTATAGGAAATGAGTTAATAAAGTAAATTTTCTCCACATAAATTCTTATGAATGTTTGTAGTGGACTTAATATTATGGCTTTTTAAAAATACATTTTCCTGTTTTTCCTAAAATATTGATTGGCCTGTGTATTTAGTTCTTTTAATCCCTTCTAAAATTTGATAATGATAATGGTGTCTCAGGTCACAAGATAATTTAGAGAAATTACTAATCCTCTAGAATAACATGCTTTTAAAATAAATTCATTTGTGAGATGAAATCATAATTATAAAAGGCAATCATTTGAGAATTATTATGATAAATATTAGTCTATCTTCTTTCTCACCCATCCTACTCCCTCCATTCTGCACTGAAAATTTTATGGAACATTAGAAAATTGTTCGTAATAAAATAAAGTTGGTTTCAGATTGAAAAGCCATGTGATACCAAATAGAATGCAACCATTATATAGGAATAATCCAGATAAATGAGTCATTTGGGAGCACCAAAATTGGCCTCTGAATGTCATATGACCAACAGAAAAAAACATTCATAAAAAGTAAGTTAATTAAAATGTAAGAAATTTTTCCATTGTCTGGCCACAATCCTTCTCTCCTTTCTCAGAGGAGACAGGACTAAAATCATTAAGAGTTCCTGATAGCATCTGGATTTGCTTTTTAGGTAATGGAAAATTAGATCACCCATAAATGATCACAGATAAATCTTACCTTATAAATTCAATTAAAACTGACAGATCCATGTCAGTGTAACTCCTAGATTCTAATTTCGGAAATAGAGCATAATTTTGTTTGCTCTCAGACCAGATCATTTACATGCCTCACATAGAAATGGTTGGGGCTGGGCAAATATCCTTCAGACTTGCAGACTTGTCTTAATAGCAAAACTATTGGAATGGACCCCATTCAAATGTTCTTTAAATCCAATGCCAGTGTCTTAAATATCTTTCATTATAAATAAAGTGGATGTGTGTGTTTGTGTGTGTGCATGCATTCATAAGCATTTACATGCTCATGCCTGGAAAGGATATGTACCAAGATAAAAGGAAAGCATTTACCTTCCTACCAAAATTACATGTGTAGGCAAATTCTAATTATTTTAATTTTGTAAATCTAGCTTTGACATTTTGTCCAGTATTCATAATGTATCCATGTGTACAAATCTCTCTCTCATGATTCCAGTAAGTTTCTCCCTTAATCTCCAAGAAAAAATGATAATTGACTTAGGTGTCATTTTTAATGATGTACTGTTTTTATTTATAATATTAAAATACTACTATTACTACCATTACTAAAGCAGAAGCCAATTGCCAGGATAAGATAGATCATTTCCAGTCATCATATCCAGAGGAATTAAGAAATGGAGAGTAAACATTGAATGCACAAGAATAAATCTCCTCTTATGACAAGGACCGAGATGACTGATGATCAGGAAGCAGTGTCCACAGCATTCAATCAATTAATATGTAGTCCAAACAATTATTCTGGAAGAAGCCTTAAAGATTACATATTATTCTAATCCCTTTACCTTACAAGAGCTAGAATGAAATCCAAGGAAACAGCTTTGTCTTTGGTCCTTCACCATTTAATGGCTAAAATATAAGAATTGAGGTCTTCTGTCCTTTATTACAGTTTTCACTCCAATTATAATTCCCATTCAACCTAAAATTACTGATTTAAAATTTAGCTACACTTATAACAAATTTTACACTTCCTTTATTTCTAACCATCAGGTCTTCCATTAAAGGTAGTCATCATCACAATTTAATTATATTTCCATAAAATTTTTCTAATTGACATAGAAAAATCAACAGTGGTGACAGAAACATAAAAAAATATATAGATTGATAAAAACATAGCCATTTCAAAGGCATCAGATAAACACAGTCTGGGTGTGTGTTTTTACTAGGTCAGAGTTCAATATTTACTAGGTCAGTGTTCTGGGATTAAGATCATCATACACAAAGTTTTCTTCCTTAAATTTTCATGTTTCCCTTGTGGACGTCAGTTATATTCTACTGTAATAATGAACATGCTCACTTTAAGCAACATTCTCAGATAGAAGAAAGTCCAGCTTGAGCTTACTAGAAAAAAAAAGTTCATAATTTTAAAAAATTAATGAGGGTTATGCATTTGGAATGATGGATTACACATACTTTTCCCTATTCTTCCCACTAATTACAGCAAAAATAATAACATTATTTATAAAACACACATAAGATGACTCTGAAAAGGGCAGAAGAAAAGGCAGTTCTCGGGAACCTGAGAACCCAAGGAAATGACATAATTGTGAGTTCCCTGGATTTCAATTTGCTTTATATCTTCCAGACTGGGTGCTACAGAAGCTGGCAACTCAGAAATTCCAACACATACAGACAAGAAAAAGAAGACAAAAGCGTATTCCCTCTAGCCAAAGTACCAGTAAAGGGGCAACCTAGCAAGATAGAAAGATTTTAGATAATAATTTCTCTTCTCCAATCAAACAGTACCAAGAAAAGTGCAGCCCCACTCCATCTCTGCCTGGCCACAAGGAGACTGGATTTCCAGCCTCACCAGGCTCCAACAAGGCTCTCTCAACCTCCCACCCCCACTGCCAGGACAGTGTTACAGAAGGCTGAACTGAAGATCCAGGACTTCCATCCCCACCAGGCAATAATGATTCACCTCTCCCTCCTTGCTGGGTTGGTGTCTGAGGATGCCTAGTAGAGACACAGAAATTTTATTACCACTCTTAAGTAAGGAGGTACCCTCTCACCCCACTACAATATCAGTGGATGCTATATGGGGAGCAGTAATGAGGTATAATTCCCATTCTCCTCACAGCTAGAGTAGTATCAGTTGAGGCCTAGCAGGTGTTAATGGTGGCTGATCAAAGTACCTGGACATTTAACCTTATCTGGCATTATAGAGGTGGTACCTTCCCCCCTGGAAAAGCAACAGAGGAAGACTGCTAAAACAGATTATTTATATAATTTCCAGAGTCATGATACCCAAACATCTGGGTTTTAATAAAAAAATTATTTATCACATAAACCAGAAAAATTTCAACTTGAGAAAAAGAAATCAACAGATGCCAACACCAAGATGACACAAATGTTAGAATTATCTGACAAGGATCTTAAAGCAGTTATCATGAAAATGCTTCAATAAGCAATGAAGAATATTCTCAAAACAAATGAAAAAAGTAAAAATTATCAACAAAGAAAAAAAGAGATTCAGCAAAGAAATAGAATATGCTAAGAAGAACTAAAAAGAAATTTTAGAGAAGAAAAATAGAATAACCAAAATTAAAAACTCAGTGAATGGGCTCAAGAGTAGATAGAATAAAGAATCAGTAAATCTGAAGATAGAAGAACAGAAACCGCCTAAAAAACAAAAAAAAAAAAAAAAGAAAAGAAAAAAAAAAAAGAAAAAGAAAAACAAATCCTCAGGGACTTGTGGGACTATAAGAAAAGATTGAATATTTGTGTCATTGGATTTTCAGAAACAAATGAAAGTAGGGTGAGACTAAAACATATTTGAAGAAATACTGACTAATAATATCCCAAATTTGGTGTAAGACATAAATCTACAGATTCAAGAAGTTCACCAAACTCTAAGCAGGTTGAACCCGAAGAAATTCACAGAAGACAAAAGATTATAAAACTTTTTAAAACTAAAGACAGGAAAAAAAAATGAAAGAAGCACATGAGAAAAGACACTTTACCTATAGGCAGTGGTCCCCCACCTTTTTGGCACCAGGGACCAGTTTTATGGAAGACAATTTTTCCATGGTTGGTTGGGGAGCAGCAGAGGCAGAGCTCAGGAGGTGATGCCAGCAATGAGGAGGGGAGCGGCTGTATATACAGGTGAAGCTTCCCTCGCTCACCCACCGCTCATCTCTGCTGTGTGCCCCCTCCTTTCCTAAGTTTCACGGAAGACAATTTTTCCACCTAGGGATGGAGGTAAGGTGGGAGAGGGGTCGGCGGAGCTTTCCAGGCTATGGACCAGTACTGGGATGACAGCTAGGGATGATAGCTGTAGGGGAAACACAATTTGAATGACAGCAGATATCTCATGAGAAACTAAGGAGTTCAAAACTAAGCAGTACATTTTCCAAGTGCTAAAAGCAAAGAAATGTCAACTCAGAATTTTATAAAGAACAAAAATAAATTCAGGAATAAAAGAAAAATAAGAGAAATTCTCAGATGAAGAGACACTAAGAAACTTTATTGCCATAAGGAAAGAACAAAGAAGAAAAGAAAGAATAATATAAGGGCAGACAGAATACAGTATCTTTTTAGAGTCTCCTAAATTACATTTTATGGTTGAAGCAAAACTGAATATCATATTGTCTGATGTGGTTCTCAGTATATGTAGAAGAAATACTGAAGACAGTATTACAAATGGGAAAGTGAAAGAGATTTAAAAGGTAGTGAAGTTTCTACACTAAGCTCATAATGCTAAGATGTCGACACTAGCAGACTGTGACAAATAGTGTAATATAACACCTAGAATAACCACTAAAAAGATTATACAAAGTGATACACTAAAATGTATTATAACAAGTCAAAATATCATTTTTAAAATGTTCAAATAACCCACTAGAAGGCAGGAAAAAGAAAACAGAGAAAGGAAAAAAAACAAAAAACAAAAGGAACAAACAAAATATATAATTAAGATGGTAGTATTAACCTCTAATATATGAATAGTTAAATAAAATTTAAGTGAACTAAATATGTTAATTAAATAATACAGGTTGATAGAGTAGATAAAAATGCTCCAGGTATATACTGACAAGAAATTCAGTTCAAATGTAATAATATATTTTTATTACTGTTATTATTGATATTATTGATGAAATATATTGTTAAGAGGACAAAAATAAAAGCTACGGACTGGAAGAGTATGTTTACAAAACATATATCTGAAAGAGGACTCAGACCTAGAATATATGAAAAACTTCCAAAATTGAGTAAGAAAAACAATCCAATTAGAATATGGGCAAAACAAAGGTCACTTCATGGAAAAACATACATGAAAGGTAAATAGGCATACAAAAAATGTTCAGCATTACTAATAATTAGTGAAATGTAAATTAAAATCACAATGAAATATCACTATACACCTATTAGAGATAAAATAAAAGCTAGTTACAATAGGAAATGCTGTGAGGATGTGGTAAAGCTGAATTTCTCATAAATTGCTGCTGGAATGTATTAATAAAATGGTACAGGCACTCTGCAGAATAGATTGGTAGTTTCTTTTTAAAATCCTATAATCCTAGCAGTCTGGGAGGCCGAGGTGGGAGGATCACTTGAGGTCAGGAGTTCAAGACCAGCCTTAGCAAGAACGAGACTCCATCTCTACTAAAAAGTAGAAAAAATTAGCCAGGCATAGTGGCACATGCCTGTAGTCTCAGCTACTCAGGAGACTAAGGAAGGAGGATCACTTGAGCCCAGGAGTTTGAGGTTGCTGTGAGCTAGGCTAATGCCATGGCACAGCACTCTAGCCCAACAACAGAGCAAGATTCTGTCTTTAAAAAAAAAAACAAAAAGAACCAAACTTACATTTACCATACAACCCTATGATTATACTTCTGCGTATTTATTCCAGAGAAATGAAAACATGTCTGTACAAAAACCTGTGCAGGATTGTTCATAGTAGGTTTATTTTTAAGGACCCAAAACTGGAAAAATCAAAATGTCCTAAAGTAGGTGAATGGTTAAATAAATTATGATGAGTCCATTCCATGGACTACTGAGTAATAAAAAGGAAGGGGGGAACTATTGATATAAGAAACAACTTGGTGGACCTCAACAGCATTATGCTCAGTGAATAAAAACCAACTTCCAAAGGTCACATGCTACATGATTCCATTTATATAACATTATCAAAATGACAAAATAAAAGTGACGGAGAACAAATTAGCAGAAGTTCAAATCTGAGAGGTGACTGAGAGAATAGTTTTTTTTTTTTTTTTTGAGAGGCTGGTATTGATAAGAAAACGAGGCCAACTGAAACATAAACCTGAATTTAGTAAATGCGTTGGGCAAGAAAGTCGCAGATGTGGACAGTCCTGAACAAGGCTTGAGCATGACACTCACTTCACAGTATTCGATTGGCTCTAACAGAAGTTGGTTTGATTGACCATTAGTTAAAAGCAGGGATGTTTCAGCATTCTAATCTGTCTTAAGTTGATTTTTTCTATATTATAGTTTTCATTATCGTTTCAAATAGTAAGGTTTTTAAAGGTCTGTGATTAAATCAAACACAAACAACAATATCAACAACAAAAAACATGGCTTCTCTCCAGTCTTTGTTCTCATAATTTAAAGGGAAATAAAAATGTTCTTAATTTCTTAATGTTATGTATTTGATTCTAAGTAAAAAGAGAATATATAGTTTAACCCAGATCTGAAATTCTGTCAATTTCAAAGGGTTGGGGTGACAAAAAATACATTACAGGGGTAGCCAAGGGTTGGTATCTTAAAAAGCCCTCTTTAAACTGAGATGAGGACGACTATCAATCAGCATATGAGTGAAGTGGAAATGAGTGTGATGATTAATTTTATCTGTCAACTTGACGAGGCCATGCTACTCAGATTTTTGGTCAAGCACCAGTCTGGATGTTGCTATGAAGATTTAGATGAGATTAACATTTAAATCTGTAGACTTTGATTGTCTTCAATAATATGGGTGAGCTCATTCAATCAGTTGAAGATCTTAACAGAAAATAGATCGAGGTATCCTAAGGAAGAGAGAGTTCTGCCTCTAGATTACCTTCAGACACCAGCTGTAACATCAACTCTTCCCCGAGTCTCCAGCTTCCCAGCCCACCCTTTAGATTTTGGATTTTTGACTTGCCAGCTTCCACAATCACATGAGCCAATTCCTTTAAATAAATCTCTCCCTCTTTCTCTCTCAATATGTGTGTGCATACATGTACACATATATATAAAATGTGTGTATACATGTACACATATATGTATATATTTTACCACAGAAACAGAACCAATAGAGAGGTTGTGTGTGTGTGTATATATTTTACATATATGTGTACATGTACATGCATACAACCTCTCTATTGGTTCTGTTTCTGTGGTAAACCCTGAATAATAAAACCAGTGTTCCCACAAATCTGCAGCTCAGGTTGGTCAAATCTGGGGGGGAAGTTTTTAGCACTGATGTCCAAGAGTGTTCATAGCGTCACCATTTGTAATAGACAAGTAATATAAAATATAAATGTCTGCCAATAATACAATGGATAAATATGTAATTGTATAACCACATTATATAATGTTAAATGGATTCAAAAAATGAAGGCACAATAGCACAGAGGAATTCTAATAATGATGTTCAGCAAAAGCCAGACACAAAAAAGTATATACTGTATAATTATATATTGTATGGTGGAATGTGGCTTTGTATGAGTAAATATAAAAACCAGCCATGTTTTTCAGGGGGATGTAAAACTAAATGGTAAAAATGTAAAGAACACGAGGAAATAATTACACTGGTTACTTTGAAGGGAGAAGAGGCGATCATGATTAAGAAAAGGCTTGCAGGAAGCTTTTGGGAATGTTGGTAACTTTGTTTCTCATTCTGGGTGGAATTTAATGGAAGTTAACTTTAAAATAATACATCACTAAGATGAACCATTATATTTATTTACTTTTCTGAAAGTGTGTTATTACAAGTGTGTTGTATTTTAGAATAAAAATTTTAAAATATGAAACATGGGTGTCTATTATAAATTTAGAAAGGTATTTGGTATAGTCCTTTACAGTTATTTACTTTAAACCTGGTTGATTTTCTCTAATCTTAAGAAAACCCAATGATTTACTTCCCTCTGAATATCATAAGACCAACTGAAATCCCTAGAGTTGCTCTAAGTAGTCATAGAATGAACTGGCAATAGTTTGTTTTGTTTTTTGCCCTGCTTAGGGCCACGCTTCTTTTTTTTTTTTTTTTTTCCCTGAGACAGAGTCTCACTCTGTTGCCCTGGCTAGAGTGCCGTGGCATCAGCTTAGCTCAACCTCAAACTCCTGGGCTCAAGCGATCCTTCTGCCTCAGCCTCCTGAGTAGCTGGGACTACAGGCATGTGCCACCATGCCCGGTTAATTTTTTCTATATATTTTTAGTTGGCCAATTAATTTCTTTCTATTTATAGTAGAGAAGGGATCTCACTCTTGCTCAGGCTAGTTTCAAACTCCTGACCTTGAGTGATCCTCCCCCTCGGCCTCCCATAGTGCTAGGATTACAGGTGTGAGCCACCGCGCCCCGCCAGGGCCATGCTTTAAAGCCATGTTTTCATACTCCTGTGTTGTACAACTGTATCAATAGTAAAAATTCATCCAAATTAAAAATTACCAATTCCAGTTAAGATGTCTTCACAAGTTTACACAGTGAGGTACTTCTTGTCTATGCATACACATATATACACAGACACACATCAATTATAGAAAAAGACAAAAAATGGGAAAAATTTAATAAGTCATAATAAAGTTCAAAAATGCACAGGATAAACATCACTGCAATAAAAATCAGTACTTTTTAGGAAGTTAAATGAAATAACATAAAATAAATTACAATACTGGTTTAGAAGAGTAAGATTTTACATTCTTCATGATCTAATGGAAAATACCAAACTTGATGTTTATTTTGAAATAAATGCACTTGAGGTTCTCAAGGAATTTTTGAAATAAATGAGGAAAAATCTTAAATAAATAATGAATATTGGTTTTTCTAGAACCTATGGAAATATATAATGAAATGTAATTAAGGCTGTACTCATTATCTTATAAGTGGAAAGAAGAGAAATCTCAGTATCTTAAAAATGATTTCCATCTACACTTATTGTAAGACTTTCTGTTTTTGTTTAAGTATTAGTAATTTTGTGAAATTTTTAGCACCATTCTATGGGAATAGCTTGAGGGGCTCTAAAAATAGAGTAGGTATTCCTGTATTCCCCAAACACACACGTGCACACACCTATACTTCTTTTTTGCTTACTCTCAACACTAGTAGTTAATGGATAATAAATAAATGGTAATTGAATAAATGAATACATTATTTTAAATAAAGTGATTGAACACGAAAATGACTTTGTTTTTACTCTCCTTTATTCAATAGCAATTTTCAGAGTGCATAACCTATAGCCACCACAATGAAAAGAATACAAAGATTTAAGTGAGTTCTTGCCCAAAAGAAGCTCACCATTTACTTTACGCTTGTTTTAAAAGCCACAGAATGACAATTTCCTTCAAAAGTAAGAACTGTCAGAAGGCCAGGTGCAGCAGCTCACGCCTGTAATCCTAGCACACTGGGAGGCTGAGGCAGGAAGACTGCTTGAGCTCAAGAGTTTGAGACCAGCCTGAGCAAAAGCAAGAACCCATCTCTAGTAAAAATAGAAAAACTTACTCAGGCATGGTGGTGCACACTTGTAGTTCCAGCTACCTGGGAGGCTGAGGCTTCTTTTGAGCCCAGGAAGTTGAAGTTGCTGTGAGCTAGGCTAATACTACTGCACTCTAGCCTGGGCAACAGAGATAGACTCTGTTTCAACAAAACAAAATGAACAAACAAACAAAAAACAAAAATAAGAATTGCCAGTTGAACTTTTGCTTAAATAAAAGACCCCCCCCATCACTTTACAGTAACATTTATAGTCTAACTATGTATAACCAAGCTATGCATTCCAACAATATATGACATCTGCTGATCCCTAATTGTAGTTTTATCTGATCAAATCTCCTATAGTCATGATGAAATCACAGAAAGATATTTTGTTATGGTCAGCCATTAAATTCATTGCATCAGTGGTAACCTGGGCTACTCAATCACATAGCAGGAAAATGAAGAGATTAAATTTATGGGAAGGAGTTATTTTTGTAGCTGTAGAATTTAAATATACTTTTGATCACAAATCTGCTTTATTATTTTATTTAAAAAGTAGATGGTATATATTTTTAGAAATGCAATCTATAATGGAATAGTTCTCAACTTGGGTTGATACCTTTCCCAATCCACAGGACATTTAGCAGTGTCTAGAGAAATTGTGGTTATCACAATTACTGCCATCTAAAGGTGTTACTGGTGTCTAGTGGATAGAGGCCAGGGATGCTGATAAACATTTCCCAATACACAAGGCAGTTCCCACTACAAAAAATTACCTAGATCTGAATGTCGAAAGGGCCTAGACTGAGATACACTTCTATAATGGAATATTTCTGCTCCCCTCAACAATTTTCCTGAGCCTTGTGTTTCTCACACTGACCTGAAAGTCATCACTATAGGTCAATTTTAGTTGGCAAGGTACTCTATGCTTAACCTACCTTCATTCAAATAGAGAATTAATTATGGACCAAGCTAGAGAGCTATTATTCATATGTCCAGTTTATAAGGGCTCCCTAACTGACTTCTTCAGGAATTACAAAGTGATCCTCATTAATTCTGTCCATTAGGTCCTAGGACCTATCTTGCCTAAAATTTCACATGCCTGGACAGCAATAACATGAAAGATAAAGCTGGTTTTATTAACTACTAATAAGCAAATGTACAATTATATCCTAATTTTTCCATAATAACAATCTTATTTACACTATTGAATTACACTCTAATTTTAATAGAGCTTTTTAAACTAAGGAAGGTTAGGAAACCCCCTTATAATATTACCCTTTCCAAAACCCTTGAGTGATTCAAAATACACGTCATAAGGTATCATAGGGTATGAAAGACAGAAGTGGAAAACAATCTAGATAATGGAATAATCAACTATCACAATCAGGCTTCACCTTTCTCCTTCCAAACTAACCCATATTGGTTATTACATTTCTTCAAACATTAGAAATTGAGCTTCAAAAATGAAATAAAGGTACATGATTTTAAAGGAAGCAATAATTTCAATGTGTTCCTAAAAATTCTGACCAAGGGAGTATCCCATTACAACCACTTCAATCTTCACCTCTAAAAAGTTCAAAACAATACTATTACCTATTCTTCCTACTTTAAACAATTCTACTAAGTATCTATGTGCTATTGAAGCCTGAGGGTGTTTTTTTTTTTTTTTCTTTCATTGTGTTGTTGTTTGCTATTGTTGTTTGTTCTGGTTTTCCCTCAAAAGGAGCCAAGACAGCCTGGATTTAAGTCTTTGCTTGGAAGAACTCTAGGTCCTCAAAAGCAAATACTGGAAACCCTGTAAAACTCTCTCAGATATATGCCCTTAGAAATGTCTAGGGAAAAGAAAGTCATAAAAGCTTTTAAATTCATTTTCCTCTCTCATCAGAGGACTAGCAAAAATACACAAGGTAAGAGGCTGCCTCACCCAAATTCTTACACTCACTCTAAATAATACTGACCCAACTGTAGACAGTCTCTCCAATAATCCATACATCTATAAACTAAGTTTAGTCATTGCTTCCTTTGAATGCGTTCTGTGAAAGTTAAGAGCTTTATGATCACTGAATGGAAGTTGAGACAGAAAGTAGAAATAAAGAAAAGAAACCCTTTGTCTTTAAAAAGAAGTGGCCGCAGTTTCCCTTTACAAGCCTGAAGGGTTGTTGTACATATTAAAATTGCTGCATAGCTCCATCCCTGGTCACAAAAATCCCTCCTCCTTATCTGCCACCACCCCACCACCCCAACCCGTGGCCACTGAAGATGTCAGATCTCTGAGAAACAGCAGTTAGGAAAGGATGTTTTTCATAGCTGGTACTATAAAATGCTGGCATCCCCGTCCTCACATAAAATAGCACTAAACTGAGTCACAATGCAGGAAGCTGTTCCTTCTGCTTCTCTTCAATGGGAGCTAGTGAAATACTAAATAATACTGCATAGTTTTGCCCGTGTTTGTGACATGTGGATTCTTCTAATCTCCCGTTTGCCCTGGATAATTTTAAGCTTTATCCATCAGTGTGCCACACAAGAAAGAAAAATGCAGTTAACAAGATGACAGTGTTATCTAGGTATTTGGCATCAATATTAGCGAGAGTCTGTCATTTGACAATTATTTCCCTAGCATACCAGACGGTAAAGAAAATGTTTTCATTCATCCGCAAATGACTAACATTTTATTGATGTTTCAAAATGCGGTTGAATAGTATTGCACTCTCAATTTCTGAGCCGGTTTTGAGAGTTAAGGATGAATACTAATAACATCAGTAACTCCTGCTGCAAATGACTCCGTTAACTGCGGAGTCTTGGAGTGTTAGTTCAGCAGGGAGGTGTTGCTGGTTAGGGGTTCTTCAATTAGTCAGTCTGGGTGGTCACAGGTGATGAGAACCCTTCCTTTTCCCCATACATCCTCCTGCATGGAGATAAAAATCACTCTGAACACCTCTACCACCAAGCAAAATGACTCCCTGCCTGCCTTGTAAAGAGCTCAGTCTAGGGAGGCAGCCGTATGCTGACCCCTGCAGAGATTATTGCTTCGGTGCGCTTTGCCAAAGGACCCTGCTAGGGTTATAGAAAACGAGTTAGAGATGTGAGAGGGTTTGCTTTATTTATTTCCTCCAAGGGAAGAAGAACTGGGATCCAGCAAAGAAAATCTTCAAAGACTTCTAAAGGGGTATCTGCTGGAGGAAGGAAGGGGGGGCGGTTAGCTTATTTTTTAATTACTTGTTTCTCTCCTTCACTCGCCTGCTCTGCTTCCCAAACTCCTCACTGAACGAGATTGACTGGCGTAACTGCTATGGACTCCAGCCTGGGTTCTCGCATTGATTTGCAAATAGCCCGGAATAGCTGAGGATCTCGAATTTGGAAATGAGTTCGAGAAGGAAAGAAGGAAAAAGGGGCAGGGGGCGGCCCTATGCCCAGCATCCCATTCTGCCACGGGCCAGGGCAGCGGCTCGCAGCAGCCGGTGGAGCAGCGTAAGGGGCTGCGGCGTGGAAAGCGGAGGTTGCCGCTCCACACCGCCAAGGAGCGAGTCTGTTCAACCCGGTTGGGAGGTCGTTAAAAAATATAACCCTGGGACTCGTTCAACCCGGTAACTCTGCCCTGCTTTGATTCGGATGCGCTGATCATCCCGCCCGATAGGCTCAAATGGGTTAAACTGCCTCTTACATAACTGGGCTGCCTGGCTCTGCACAATTAAAACACTTGATTGCAGGCTCTTCCGACTCCGCATCCCAGCCCGTCCCTCCCAGAGCGCCTGCGTGCCGCGCGTGCACAGGCCTCGCGCGCGTCCTACACACACCGTGTCACACACACACTCCATATTGACCATAAACACCGCCCCCCACACGCACACACAACTTAGTGTCAACACGCACAGAGAAGGGGGCAGCGTCCTCCAATCCATGTTGGCTGACCCAACAGACACGCATGCTGTTCTCCCGCAAGGCCTCGCCCCCCCTCGCGTCCCCACAAAAAGCAGCGTCCTGCCTCCGTCCCTGTCCACTCTCGGAAAGGGGTAAAGAGAGAACTAGTTGGCCTCCGATTAACTGTAGCCAGGTCACCCAAGCGAGATTAAAAGAAAACAAAAACCAACTCACAGTCGCCGGCGTCATGATGGCGCCGGCCACAACTTGGAGGACTTTAAAGTTACGGTGCCTCAAGAGGTAAAACGCACCGGAGAGGGAAAGCAACGCGTCCCCGTGCGCTCTTCACTCCAGCCCCGACACGCAGACTTTTCTAGCAAAGCGTCCCTTCATGCTTACGACAGTGAGGGAAGCCTTCCGCCTACCGTGCCGCTTTCCCCCTCAGTTTGCATAATTGTGATATACCTCCAACTGATTTTTCTCCTTTCCTTTCTTTATTTTTTTCCTCTTTTCTTTCTCTCTCTCTCTCTCTCTTTTTTTTTTTACCCCGTATTTCCCCCCTCCCTTCTCCATCCCCAGTCCTCGGGCGGGGTTGCTAAGGAAACGGCCGCTTGGCAACGCGCGCGAGCCCGGGGGTCGGCGGCCGCCGCTGCGCCCCGCGCTGCTTCTGCTGCTGTTGCTGCCGCCGCTGCGACTGCAGCCGCCGCCGCCGCTCGCCCTGCCTCTGCCGCCGCCGCCGCGCCTCCTCCCTCACTCGCCCGCGCGCTCGCCTCCTCGCTAGATGGTGTGCGAGCCGCCCGAGAATTAGACACACTCCGGACGCGGCCAAAAGCAACCGAGAGGAGGTGTAGTGTGGTGGCAGGGGGTGGGAGGGGAGGGAGGGAGGGACAGCGAAGAGGAGGAGGAGGGGAGGCAAATTAAGGAAAAAAGAAAGAAAGAAAGAAAGAGACACACAGAGAGAGAAACAACACCCAACAACTAGGAAGCGAGAAAGAAAGAAAGAAACCCACCCACCCACCCACCAAAAAAAAAAAAAAAAAAAATCCTGTGGCGCGCCGCCTGGTTCCCGGGAAGACTCGCCAGCACCAGGGGGTGGGGGAGTGCGAGCTGAAAGCTGCTGGAGAGTGAGCAGCCCTAGCAGGGATGGACATGATGCTGTTGGTGCAGGGTGCTTGTTGCTCGAACCAGTGGCTGGCGGCGGTGCTCCTCAGCCTGTGCTGCCTGCTACCCTCCTGCCTCCCGGCTGGACAGAGCGTGGACTTCCCCTGGGCGGCCGTGGACAACATGATGGTCAGAAAAGGGGACACGGCGGTGCTTAGGTAGGAAGAACGGCGTGCTTTTCGTACTTGTCTCAGTCTATCTTTCTGTCTCTCTTTCCACCCTCTTTGCCTTCTTTACAAACCGAGAAATGATGCTGGTGGTGCTCACCCTGGAAAGACCACATTCAAGAAATCCAGGTGCTGGTTCTTCCCAGAGTCCCGGCCCCTTTATGCTGGGGCAGGTGGCAGCTGGACTCGTGATGCTAAAGCACTTTGCCAGAACGCCAAGTAGCCCGGGCATGAGTGAAGTGCCAGGGTTAGAAGGAGGGGCAGGTGCCACTTCGAAACTCAATACACCAGGTCTCTGTTTTACTGTCGTAGGGTACTCTCGGAGAGTCTGACAAGTTTATCAGGTTTGTTTCTATTTTACTCTAGCATAAGTGACTTTTTCGAACTGCTGGCTCTCTGTTTCCGTTTATTTCCCCTCTCACTTGGATACTTAGGCTCAGTTTCCTGCTCTTCAGCTTTATTTCCTTTTACCCCTTTCTCCCTTTAATCCTTTTTTCTCTTTTTCCGTTTTCTCCATCTCCTTATTGCTCTCTTTTCCCTCCAGTGCCTCTTTTCATCCCACTTCTATTTTCTTTTTGTTCTTTTTCTCTTTTTTTGTTTTCTCCTCTTTTTAAAAAAATCTCCACCACTGTCATTTCTGATTCTCTTATTTAACCCTCTCTTCTGTCTTCACTTTTCCCTTACACCCATTTTTATCCTCATTAATGTCCTACTCTGTGCCTTGTCTTCCCTTTTTTGATTCCCGTTTCCTATCCATCTCCCCATGCCGTTTCCCTCCGGTCACACACACACACATGTTCACTCTCTCCCTCCCATTGCCATTTTCTCACCCTCATAAATCTTGTTTTCATAAACACTCTCCCTCACATGCTCTCTCACATCCTCACGCACACTGGCACTTCCATGCTCTGACAACCGCTTTCACATTCGGATTCTCTCTCACTGTTTAAAAGGCATACACTCCTCTCTTCCACACACTGCCACTGGGGCATGTGTACACAGCACCTCTCCTCTCGCTCTTTCTAGCTTTCTCTCTGTTTTCTTTCTATCCCCTCTTTCGTCCCACCTTCCTCCCCACTCTGTCCTTAGTTTTACTTCTTTTCCTTGCTCCCTTCCTCCCTCCGTTTCCCCAAGCTTGAACATGAAATAGTTTGTCACTTATGAACATCCATAGCCTGATTTTGCCCCTAAGCAACACTGCAGAGTGAGCTTCTGGAAACATTTTCTCTCCTACGAAAATATAAATTGATGATCAGCAGTGCTTAGATCTAAACAAGGCAAACGCCCTTATTCTTTCATTTCCCATCACCCTCCCTTCTCCCCCTAACACCCCACCTCATATCTCCCTGAAAGATCTCCTTTCTCTCCACTGGGTGGTAGTTGACTTATAAGTGTGAATTGCACAAAATCAGTGTACATGGTATGTCTAAGGTAAAAGAGAGTGGGATATGTTTCTGCTTGAATCATGCAACATTTAAATTTAATGATGTGGGTGTGGTATATGACTTACACCTTTTGAAACATACTTATGATTCCAAATTTGCATGTAATTATATTATAATTTCTAATGTACACTAATAACTTGTATTTATAACATATCTTTATTGTAAATACAAAATGCCACTGAACATGTATATAAGTAACAAGTATTATAACATAGTAAAATAACTCTTCATTGTTGGTAAGAGTGATGAGCTCTTTGTCACATAGAGGATGTAAATAAAACACATATTTACGCTTTTATTAAGTTTGTTTTAGAAGTTTGAACATAGTGGTAAGGACTAAACAGTGTCTCAGAGGTTGCAAACACATATCATGGGAGCAGCAATATGTTTGTAGCAGCATGTTGCTTATTTGTAATGAGGTTCACCATTTTCAACCTAGAGGATTTGGTAGACTACTTATGGATCCATGATACATCTTGGCATTGGGTTTTCTAAGAACAATCTAATAAATACCATGGTTAATTAAAATAGCTGGACCCACATTCTGCTTCCAGGAACCTGTATTTAGTTCACTCATTACTTCCAACTGACAAGCTTCCCTACTATGTGAGGACAATGACTTTCTAGTGTTGTTGGTGTGGTGCATTCCTTATTCACTTGGTGTGCACTGTACCTCATCCATTTATATGCTGTCTCCTGAGTTTTGTAATATCTTATTTTAGGGAACTCTTGACTTTAAAACTTCTTACAAAGAAAAGAATCTGTCTCTTCTCAATAATGTTTCTAACCAATTGGTTTATAGTCTTTAAATAATCATTTTTTATATGAAATAAAAATTTGATCTTTGTTACTTTTTACCCAAAGCAACTTGTTTATAGTAATTCTAATTTTCTAGGAAGTATCCAATTGCTGAGCTTTTTACATTGTCCATAGGTTTTAAGCTAATTTAACACATTTATTTGCAAGAAATTCTCTATCAAAAAAATGTTAAATGTTGTCAGTTATTTTTCTTGACTCTCTCCTGCAGCTGGTATTTGCTGTGTTCATAGACCAATACAGATGGAGCTTGGGGACTAACTGAGTGTAGGCAACTCAGGTGACATATTTTTTCATCAAGAATAATGCCACAGTTATATTTTATTTTTACTTTGTATACTTAAAAATCATATTTGGTGTTATTCTCTAATTCATTAGAAAACAGAACAAAACAAAAATCTACTCTTTAAGCATACACCCCTTCCCCATCAAAGTACATGAATGGAGTGCTCAAGAGAACACTTAACTAAATTACACGATACCGTTTATCAAGCTTTACACAATATATTCTATTTTAATGCAATATATTTCCTCAAAGTGTCTGTAATAAAAAGCAAATAGTGGCATAACAGTTATCAAATAACTTTAAGTGTTAAAGGCCTTAAAGTGCAAACATGCCAGTCACTGACTCTGTTGCTTGTGGTTACATTAATGAAATAGAAGTTTAAAGGTCAAATGATATATTTCTATCTCCTAAGTGCCAGAATGTCTGGTTTTTGAGAAGAGAATAGAGAAAAACAAAACTTTCCTTAAATGGAGTTATAATACCAAAGGGAAATACATTCTGTTATCTACTGACTATAGCTATCATTTTGTGAATCTTTCTCTGTTTAGTTTAAAAGGAGGACTTATAATGAAATTCCACTAACAATATTAACACCACTTATTTCTTTCAGAAGTATTTTTAAAAAATAAAAAAATAAAAAAAATAATTTTAGCATCTTTTTCATTTTAACTTTACCGCTTAAGGTTAGTGAAGCCATATAGTAAATGTCAAGATGTCCCTTACTTTTAATAACGTCATTCACTGCTCAGTCTCTGAAGGATTCACTTGAATTATTTGGACTCTCTTGATAAAGTATTTAATGATGCATATATGCAAGGTAATAATGTTTGATATCTCCCTTGCTTAAACTTTGGATTTAACCAGATACGTGAATGTCTATATTATAATTCACTATATACATAAGTTGTTTTCATTAACTTATTAAATATAGACTATGATTGCCACTACACTTAATGCATATAATATTCTTAATAAAACTTGTTAATCTGTGTATGGAGACATTAACTTTTTCTCCATTCTTCAAGTTGCATTTTGTAGTGCATGGAAGATCTCAGATAATGTGAGATAATGTGTCATTTGGTGACATAGTAGAGAACAGGAATGCTAGAATGATATGGATGGTGCTTCAGGACCCAGTATTTCTAGACCTGTAGAATTGAGGAGAATATAACCCTGCTTTAGAACAATGCATAAATTTCAGAAGACTTTTTAAAGTATAATTTTGCAGTTAAACTTTTAATGTGAATTCATTCCTTTACTCTTACCTTATTAACAAAAATACCATTATGTAAACATTGTCGAAAATGTTTAATGTTCTTCGGAAACAATACTACGAACATCCTCATTTACATCCTCCCAGTTCCTGCACATTTTTGAAACACATGTCATTTTAAACTAATATTTTCAATCTGTTTCTTATTCAACCCTTCTGTATGAATTTTGTACATTTTTAGCTGCCTTCCTGATATGAATTCAAAATATCCTATTATCTGCTTGTCATGCTTTAATCGAACGAAAGAAGATAGATCTTCCCTTAATTGTGGTATCTTCTTTTACCTTAGCAAAGTTGAACACAACTCTGTCATTTTAATGCAATGGATTTGAATGGAAGATATATGACATCCTACTATGGTATTGTAAAATGGAGGAAGACTTTTGCATAGAGCACAGGGCACATTTCTACCCCACTGAAAATTACAAAAGTTTTACAAGCATATTTGTAAATGGATATGACAAGCATTTATTACTTCTCCGCCTATTTGTATAATACAGTTTGCCTTTTGATTAGACAACGTTAATTAGTTTTGGTTTGAAATGCATACTATTGGTCATAATAAAATTAATGATTTCTATATAAGACTACAGTAAAAATAGTGGTAAAATAGTGGCAAAAATTAATTATTATATACTTTTGGAATATCACTGGACAGTCTCACATTTTCTGTTGAGTTAGTCTTACACTTTGATGCATCATGTATTCCAAATACACTGTTCAGCTACATAAGTCTTTTCAGTTTAGGACATTAAAGTACAGTGTTAAAGCCTATATGCTTCTTAAATAGTGTCATTGAACAAATATTTTTAAAATTCTGAGGTTTTTCCTTCTTAAAAAAGGAAGGCGTAATGGATTATCATAATGAGTCAATCTGAAAAAATATGTTTCAGAATATGGAATAAAATTCTAAATGTTACCTGTAGTGATTTACAGAACAGTTTTAGTAGCATGTATTATTTGATGTATCAATATACAACCACTTAAATCATTTAATTTTTAATTAAGTTTTTAAATTTTTAAAAATTTTCTAGATGAACCTATTCTGGCTCACTCTTTTCAGTTTGGAAGACTTGAAAACCCCATGTGGTTGTATAAATCTTTGAACACAAGTGTGTTAATGAACTACTTATTTTAAATAGATTGGCTTTACAATTAAATGGCTTCATGGAATGAGCCGTTAATTCTGCAATACTTCTGAGGAATTTTTAAAAATGTTCACGTCATGGTCTGTGTCAGGTCTGCTGCGCCTGATTGATCTGATACATCGTTCATTCTTCTGCTCTTCTGTTATTGGGGTTAAGGGATGGAGCTAATTCTTCAGGCTGCTTTTCCCAGTCTTTCACGTCAACTGTCTTCAGGCTGTGGTTGGCCAATGGCGTGTAATTTTGGGAGAAGGGAAGAGGTGATGAAGTGAGAGGCTAGGGTATTTCTCCCTCCCTTCGTTGTTTTGGGCAGTGTCCAGCAGTGTGTCCATCTCCCGTTGGGACCTTTATGTTCCAGCTTCTGCCTGATGACTAACTCCTGGGCTTCTGTTTACTGCCTTATCCTGTTATTCCTCCAACCTAGTAGCAGTAGTGACTTCCTTTTGTTATTATCCACTGGTGTATCTCACCATTATCAGTTTGACTTCTCAGTGATTCTATACCTTTTCTAATTAATTTCCTGCATTAAATCCCCTCTATTTTAAATATCCAGAATGGTTTCAGTGTTGCTTGTAGAACCTTGATTGATACAGAGTGAAAAGTAATAGTTTCAGTGATTTTAAAAGTATTTGAATGACTACTTTGCCCCTGGCGTCGTAAATGTTCCTCACTAGCAATGGATATAGCAGTTGTTTAAGGAGAAATGCATAAAATTTAAATCGTAACGTTGAAGCATATTGCAAAGAAGAAAAATTAATACGTTGATTTTTTTTCCATGCACAGATTATGGTGAGACTATTAAACCAAATGAATAAATATTGAATTATAAACAATTTAATGAACAATTGCAGTAAGAAAATATATAATGTTGTTTTGTGTGGAAAATAAAGTTGATGAGTATATATTGACAAGATTCAATAATACTGTGTCTTTTGACTGAGCAAAAGAGAACTAGGATTAAACCCTGCTTGTGCATATGTGATCAAAATGCTAAGACAATTCCTACAGTGTTGCCTGTTGAATTCAATAAAAATTAAAGTTCTTTCTTTCATGTGGCTTAATTTTCTAAGGAGCTAATCAAAGTTTCTAGTTATGAAGTATATGACCGTAACAATGCCCATGATTCAAGTATTTGACTGTTGGAGGAATTAGTCTCTCAAAGCAGTGAGTCTCTTTGATTAAGAAAATCATATAATTTTTCTACCATATCTTGTTTCAAAGTGGCATAAATTAAGACATTATAGACATCACATGATTTACACAGAATAGCGAATGGAAGTTTCAAAAGTGGGCATTGGGTTTTGATTTTTCTGCCCTTTTTTTTTTAACTTCTCTCTTAACCAAATATTAGATAGTGACCTTCTCCTTAACTTCTACAAAACACTTTCTGAGAGACACTTATGTAGGTATCTACTTCCAGTATAAACAATCATCAAGACCCACTTTTGGTAAATAGTTTTGCTGGAATAATGTTAATTTAAGACCATTATTAATGAAATGACCCTTTCTAAGGGATGCTCTAGAAGGAATTTCTGAATTGGGAGGGAAGTTGAATTTCTTGATCTCCTCCATTCCATCTCTCTCAGAGCTTGCTGATCTATTAAAGTTTGTGATTGATACTTTCTGTGTATATGAGAAATAAAATTTATTGCTCTGTTTTTCCCTAGGAGCCTCATATAGCTTTTTGCTTTTCTAAAGAAAATTTTAAATTGGCCACATTTTGTTTTGTCATATATTTTATGTATTTCAAATTAACAAGTGGAAACAAGAACTTCTTATACTACTAGAGAGTGAAATCTAGGATTTTTCTACATATGCATAATCATTATCAAATTGCATTTAATTACTCCACTATATCTAATTACAGAAAAATTTAGAAGATGTTGAAGAAATTAAATAATAGAAATTATTTGATGTTTTGCCAAAATGTTCTCTCTGTTCTTCTTTGCTATGTTAATTTTGATTGGAAAAACACCTGGGTTTGTAAGTGTTATAACTCTTGTTCATCTGTCTCTAGGGCTATAGCACAGAACCTTGCATATATCAGGCCAATATCTACTAAATGTTGAATTAATGAATCACTGGAAGGTAAAGAAATAAATGTATTTGTTTCTTAGTTTAATTTTTTCACATTTTAATAATTGTAGTATATTTAATACTATGTTGAATGTTCAGGCTTATAATAATAAGTATTTTTTGTTGAATGCATATATCAACAGTCTCTAAGTAATTCCTATAGAAGTCTGGAAATATTCAGTGTCTCTAAGTTGCAGGACACAATCTACTAGTGGGTCTTAAAGAAAATGTACTAGTTACTAAAAATATTTTTAAAATAAAATATACTGAAATATATTATAAGGCATTTTATAAAATAAAGATAAATATCATTGATTAAACTTTTGGGTGTATTTGTATAGGTGTGTTTGTGTGTGTGTTACTGTGAGTTTTAGCTGAAAAGTTTTAAGTGCGATGGTCTAGTTGTTGTAAGATTTTTAGATATAATTTTAAGAAGATCCACGGTTTTAAATTGTGCAGGAAGGCTTTTGCTCTTCATAATTATAATCAGCAGATAATAGTAACAGTTCAAAATAACCAAATGTCTGTGTGTCCTCCTAACATTTTTATGTTTCTACCTCAACTCATGGAGCCTCCTCTTCCTTTCTTTTAAGGCTTCAATTAAATGAAATCAATACAGATACAGAGGTAGAGTGAGTTGGCTATTGCTATGGATGAATAACTCTCAATATGAAAAGTAGCTACACTCCCAAACCAGAACAGAACTTTTGTTATCATTCCAACCATCTCCCAGAGGTAGGTCAACAGTACTTTATAAACCACAGGGTATTGATACTAGCAGATAGAATTTTAATGTGGTCATGTGGCTTTGATTTATAATGTTGAGGAGGTTATCTATTAGCATAGTGGTTTCTAAGCCATATCAAGTTCTGAATCCTGAGAGAGGATCTTTGGTGCTCAAAAGCATCCAGCTGGCATGGGAATTGGTCTCTTAATCACTTTCTCTAAGAAGAGGGGAATAGAAGAAGGGAGGAATTTGGCAGTGTTGCCAGCATTAAATGTTGCTGTTTTGAACAAAAGCCAATACATTGTACTTTCCAAATAGCTGGTAATTTGCTCAATTTAAGAAACATATTTATAACCCTTTTTAGACCAGAACAAAATTGTTCTTTACTGAATTTTTATAAGTCATTTAGACATAGGTCTACTGCCCATATTTATACTACGTTGTGGATTTTTTTGTTTGTTTATTTTAAACTGTGGCTATTGCCATGAAGGATTTAAAGGTTTTGGATGACTTAAAGGGCCATGGGAAATGCATGTTCTGTTGTCTTCAGAAACAGCTTTCCTCTCATACATCTAAGTTAAATTTAGAAATATTAAATGGATTTAAGAGATGTTGCAAATATAACAGCTGTAATCAGAAGGCATTGTTGGTATATTACCTCCAACGATGTTTTATCTTTTGTATAGGAATATTAAATTAATAAATCAAGGGATCATAAAGTTTTCCTAATCTTATAAATAGAATATTAATTATAGGAGAACATATTTAGATATGTAGTATTTGATTTATAAATAACTATTTTCCAAATTAATATCTTGGGTAATTTATCAGTTGGATAGAAAATGGCATCTCTGCTGTATAACACAGTGCCTGGGACTTATTAGTGTTTGAAACCCAAACATTGAGTTGAAGGGATGCGAGAAGAGAGGGAAAAAGGGGAGGAAGAAAAAAAGGAGAGAGGAAATTATGTTATACTACATGAGTGACTTCCATTCAAATTGCCTGAAACTTTAGATCACTTGGGATGATACAAAATTAAGCCCAGAAATTGCATTATGTAAAACTACAATAAGAGAAAATACATTTCATTTTGTATAATATATTAAATAATTAGCATAATTCTAAAGTTATATCCTCCCAATGATAAAGTGAAATATATAATACAAATTGAAGTTCTAGTGTCATATTTTTCACTCAGGCGTATGCCTTATTTCTTAGTTGCTAGTCTGTTTATATTAATTTTAGAATATAGATAGTAGCTCTATACCTTGGTCTGCAATGGTATCAGGGGCCATTTTTTTTTTTTTGGAAAATGTTCACAAAAGGAAACTATATGTATAGTAAATCCTCATCTAACATCATCAATAGGTTTTTGAAAACTATTATTTTAAGTAAAATGTGTATAATGAAACAACTTTTTCCCTCATCAACATTGTAAGGAACTGATATGGAGCAAAGTGATGTTATTCTTGTACCTGTTGTACAATGTTTCACTTGAAGTTGCAGTTTTCGAGAACCTATCCACATGTTAAGGTAGGACTTAATGTAAATTTTTGAATAATTCTACACTTATTGAGTTTATGTCATTGATTGTTTTGCTAAATATCATTAACATTAAATAATAGTATGAAGATTTACTTTTGCCTATGTATAAAATTTATTGTCTATTGTGATTGCTTAGTTTTATTGAAATTGGTCATATTTTGAGGTGTCCAGAATGCAAATGACCAGAGTTTGATTTCCTGCTTTTCTGCTTACTGGTTGTATGACCTTGAACAAAAGCCTTACCTCTCCAACAGAACTACATGGATTAAATTTGATATTGTATGTAAGAAGCTCAATATGTTAGGCATGGTACTCGATTTATATCGGCTCATAATTTTATGCTGCTTTTCTTCTCCTAATCTCAATCTGATATTTACTGGCATTTGACTCCAAATCTGGAAGAAGAAACACACCAAAAAATGTTTTACCTGTTAAGGTGTAAACTCAGAGCACTCAAAAGCACTGTAATCACGAATTTTATGCTCAACAGAATGATGGTGGTTTGATTCTTTTACCATTAGTAAGAGAGCACTGTAATTGGGTAATCTCATGAAACAGTGAGGATATAAAGGAGAAATGAGAAGAGACAGAAGAGAAGAAGTAAGAAGGATGAGAAATATGATGTAATGGCAGTGAAAGAGTCAGAGGGTGAAGATTACCATTTGTGACAGAGTTTAGAATGGAAAATGTGATAATTGGTGACAATATTGGAATACTTGATAAGAGGGCTAGAATAAAAAATATAGCCAACTCTGGATTCTGGATAGGGTAGCAAAAAATTATCCAGGATTAGATGTGTTCTTATGGGTCCTCAGCATGTGTATTTTATGCTGAAGATAATGTGGTTCAAAAGCAGTCTGTATGGGCAAGACAGTTCCCTATACCTTGCCATTTTAGCCATAGATAATATACTGAATAGCAGCTCAGAAATTATGTATGAATACTTGCTCTAATTCTACATATTTGCAAAGTGCATACCAGAATGTTTTATGTTCATAGTAGTGGAGCCATGAACACCATGATTCAGATTCAATTCACACTCTTGGAGTATCTACTGTGTATGACATACTTTCACAACAATATGCATTAAGGTATTGCTTCCCCACTGTTACAGCCAAGTAGGCTTGCAAAGGTAAGGTAACTTGCCCCAAGTGGAACAGGTAGGAAGTAACTGAGCCAGAAGTTAAATCTAGATCCTTTATTCCAAGCCAAATACCTTTTTCATTATCTTTTATCTATTACTAAGAAAGTTAAAAGCAATTGACAAATTTATTGCATATTTAGATACTAAGCATTTATTGAGTACCAATCTCATCGTAGCTACTGTTACATCCACAATGATAAACAATAATCAATGTGTTATGTTATATATTTTAGGGAAAATGTGAAATTGTTTAAATGAGACTAAGTACTTAGCATGTATATTACATGTATATGCCATATATTAAATATACACGCATATATATCAAATGGTTACAAGCATTTACTGGATAGGAAAATAGTGAATTATTAGAAGTACTACAGATATTCTGGAAAAAAATCTTTTATCCAAAAATGGTTTCATCACTAATAATTACAAACTACTGACAACAGAAGAGAAAAAATAAAAAGCTATTGAACATTGTTTATAGTTAGGTGTTATATGTTGGTTACTTCAATGAATCCTCGAAACAAGCCATAATTTTTCTACTTTACAAGTGGGGAAACAGCCTCATAGAAGCTGAGTAATTTTCTGAACTTTAATGTAGCTAGTAGATGCATAATCAGGATTTGATCCTAGGCCTGTGTGTCTCCAAAGCCCATGCTCATTCTTTTCAAAGCTACAATATTTCCTGCAGCTTTTTGTATACTGCAGTCCTTAATAGAAATGAGAAGCAGTAGTTTTTGCTATAGTATTGCAGGTTCCTAGTTTAATCATTTGAATGCTGATTCTGGTATAACTCTGAAAAACTGAATCACCTTGATTTACTCCTTTGAAAATGGTTAGGCAGCATAAGAGTGTTGAGCACTATTATTTCCCAAGATAGACAGAAAGATCAAAAAATTCAGAGACCTATAAAAGATCCTTTTACTCCAATTTCATTAAACATGTCAGTAATATGTTACAGAGTCTTAGGTTTAATTGCCATCAATAAATAAAATCAAACATATTAGACATGTTGCTTTGTTCTGCTACCTGGTAAAAAAGTGCATGTATAGTTTATAGCCTAATTGAGTGAAAACTTGTTTTTATCTGATCGCGTGTAATTTAAGAATCTTTTTAAATGTACTTACATATCCACATTCTACAGACTTTATGTATGTACCCGAGAGAAGTGTAAATTTCATGATGGCTACTTCTTCTTTGCATATCCAAAGTTTTTCCAATATAAAACCCTATTTTTGTCACGTATTATTCAAGAATGTTTTCAAACATTTCTAGCCCAATTCTAGCTTCTCCTTTAGATTCCTACACCCTTCCATTTTATAAAATTTATTCTATCAATTTTATATTACAATCTTATACTGTAATATATCAATTATATATTACAAATGAGTTATCTCTTTTGACTGCAAAATAATATAACACATGTGATCAACAGATTTGATTTAAATTGTATTATTGCAAATTCTTAACAGAATTTAACAAATTCTTAACAGAATGCCTGTTCTCTCAGGCATTCATTCACCCGATTTCAGCATGTATGTATTTTAGTACCTGTAGTATGCCTAGGCACTTTCTGTGAATTTGAGATCCAGTAATGATAAGAGATAACTTTTTTTCTTTTGAATATACATTCTAATTCAACATGTATTTTTTAAAAAGAGTTTTGTGTTGTAAACAACTAATGTTTGGATTTTTACTTCGACAGTTATTAGCTCTGTGGTCACAATAAGTTATTTGGTTTTTCTGAGACTCATTTTTCTTGTCTATAAAATGGAAATCATGATGGCTAGTCCCATACTTACTGTGGATAGTGATAATAACCTGTGAATGTGCCTAAAGCAGTACTCACACACAGCTGGTGTTCATTCATTATCAATTCCCTTTCTTTGCTCCCTTTTTCCTCTTAGTTTAATATAGCTATAATTTATGGCCAGGACTATGTAGTTAGAGGTATTGTTACGTGTTATATTGTACTTCATGTGTTCTATTTGTTCCCTAATAACTACTGAGGCTTACCTATTTTTGATTCAAGGCAGCTGTCTGATACAGTGAACAGTAGAGGTAGTCTGAAGACTGGTGATCACCTCATGCATCTTGTTTCTACTTATTGGACTTATTTTTTCTTTATCTGAGATGCTTTGCCTTCATACTGTCCTCTTTTTTATATGTTTGTGCATGGATTTTCCCCTAAATTTATTGTCAGTTTTTAACATATTCTGCAAGTCCGTGAGGAGTTTATTCCCTTCCTGATAATTTCTTCTGTTGGCATCAAAACCTTCTTCCCATCATTGTGTGTTTCTTCTACTATACTATACTTTTCTTGATATACTTGTATTTTCTTTTTTTTTAGTTGAAATGATAATGTGTGTAAGAAATACTTCATAATTACCAGCTGATACTCTATTTGACCAACAAAGCAAACAATATTTGTAATTCTTTTGCAAACAATTCTACATTGAAATAGCACTTTCGTGTTTTTGTGACTTCATTTTCTGAACTGTCCTGACCCTTCTACACCCAATGGAATGAATGACACCTCTCTCTAGTAATCTCTATAATTGGGAGTTGATTTTCTGACTTTTTCTGGGGCATTCTAAAAACTTACTTGATATTTGACACATATGATCAGTTGGTTTCTTGCAGACAATATCTAGACTGTTCTGTATCATCTAGCTTTAATCAGGAAACAATGTACATAATATTTCTATGGGAAATCACTAAACTATAAATTCTTATTAATGTTCTTCATTCACATTAAAAATCTCTGTTCATCCTTCTCTTGTATATAGAATATAGAAATATATCAAATTCCTCCTAAAACGCTTCAACATCCTCATCATTTTCTTACTTCCAGCTGCCTAGGCATGTGTAATTAAAATTGGGCCCATAGAACACAGTGGCATAGTGCTTTGAATCATTGAAAAAATTGAATAAGGAAACTAGTTAATATTAGTTACTTCACTGTAATATTGGTTAACAATAGTACCTAACATATAGGTTGTGAGAATTAAATGAGATAAGGTTTGTGAACTTCTCAATATCATGCCTGGAACAAAAGAAATGACCAGTAAATTTTAACTTTTATTAAAGATTTTTATAAATATTAGCAGTAAATTTTCATTGATATTATAGAGGATTAGCTGACAGCATCCAAAATCAAGATTCTCTAGTAATGTGATTACTTCTCTACCCTCCAGTATGCTTTAGGGACTTACCTTATTAATTATTCTTTATTTCAGATAAGACCTTTGCTATTTCCCTCTTTTCTGTGGGGCTTTCTTCACATCTATTGATTTTCCAAAAATGGTTTCAATAATTTCCAGATAATATTAATTGTCTAAATTCAGCACAATGCAAATTTTTTCACATATCTACATTTATGTATATCCATTTATATATTATACGTATACACACACATTTGTGAATTTTCTTTATGTTGTAACTTTGAAAAACAAATTACCTTACATTTAATATTGGAATTAATAAAATGTGTTTGGTTAATATAAGAAAATTTTTCCTTGTATTTTAGTTGTTTATATACATGTTTTATAAAAGACCTCTGCCCAAACATAGGCCTGGTGAAGACAGAATTGTTACCTTAATTGCCTTTATATCTTATGGGGCCTTGGACAAGCTTAGTGTGTAGAAAAATATTTGCAGAAATGAGTAAATGAATCTTGCAAAAATTTTCTCTCAATGGAGTCCTTTAAATGTTTAGTTTGAAAGTGTATATACTTATTATACATATATATTTTTTAATTTGTTAAGTTATGATAGTTTGTTATTAGGTAACATATATTTACACAGATTCTGTTTGGAATATATGTTAAGGTGACTATATATTCACATTTCCATTTCTCAGTGTTCATTTTAGTGTTTTTTCAAACTAATTCACCAAAAGCTTTTTGAGGCTGGGGGCATGTTTTTTCTGTAAATATCAGCAATATTCCCATAAAATGTTAATATCAATAATATGATGATGATGTAATAACATGGATGAGAAATATTCTCACCAAAGATACTCTTACGAGTTAAGCAATGTGTTATTTTTTGAATATAATGCTTCTGAAATTAGGATTCTTTTTTGGCATTTTATTAAATAAAGTCACTTGAATTCTAGCATGTATGATGTAGTACTTTTTTAAATAGAGGATTATAAAATAGAACATCACAAGTGGGGAGGAAAAGTAAACTTCAGAATCAGAAAATTCTGTTGAATATTGTCATGACACTGATGTTAATGCTTACGATTTTTACAGCCTAACAAGAAAATGATTTTTTAAATTTATAAAATTAGGAAGGCAGCTTATTGAAGAGTTTCCAAGTATCTTATAAGTTCCTAGTGGGTATACATAATACTACATGTCTTAGGGATTTAAGAAACAGAGTCCTTAGTTTGCTTTTAAAGATAAAAAACTTCTGGTTTCTGGTGCCTGCAGAATATATTATATTACTAATACCATTCATTGGAATATTCAATAAATAGTTTATTGATTAACTATATTGTATTTCTTTGAAAGCTCTTAAACACTGATTTGTTATTCCATAGTAAATTAGTGACATACTTTAGGATCAAAAATAATTCTTAGTTATTAAAATTAATTGGACATTTTAGTTATTTTTCTTAGAGAAAAATGCAAAAGAGGAAGTTGGATATATCTAAGATGAAATGGAAATATTGAAACTGATCAACTTTAGTACCATAAAACTAATTAAAATTAAAGGCTAACAAAACTATTTTCTTAATAAAAGAGTTGATTTATTATCTATTTTAAATAATTTTCATTTGACATAATCAGATAGGTTGTTAGTTAAATAGGCAAACAGTTACCATCAGTCATGCATAATTAAACCAAAAAGATTGTCCAAGAATTGAGAGTATGTGTGGCCTAGAGAAAAAAATCTAACACGTAAAGTATACATAAATTTATAGTTTGGTGTAGTTATTCAACTTTTGATTAAGGAGAAAATGTTAAATTATGTACAGCTCTTGAACTATTTTTTGAAGAAATGACAACTGAATAAATACTAAAAATTTACTCAGCACAGTACTTTATAATAATTATAAATTTAGTAGCACAATCTTATCAAAGATAAAATATATAAAATTATTTCTTGTTAATGTGTTTTCCATTTGGTACAATTTTTAAAATTTTTCTTTATGTTCAAGAGAGGTTTCCAAGGAGAAATCAAATATTGGCATTTTAAATGTTGATTAATCCATTACTGAGAAAGTCTAGTCATTATTAAGCATTTTACAGGTGTCAGTAGGGGCTATATTTACTGTTTTTAAAAATAATTGATCCATTTTAAATGTTATAACAAGATTTAAGTAGTTTGAAAAAATTAAAATGCTACTATAAACTGTTTGATTTCCATATGTGCAAATAAATAAAATTACATATTTTTACTTTGAATGACAAATAATAAGACATCATAGCATAATGGATATGAAAAACAAAAATGATGTAATTGCTCAAAATATATTCACTTTTAATGATTAATTTTCTATATTTAAAAACTTCCATGTAGACTCTCTAGCTATATAATAGATAAGGTTATCCCATTATAATAGAAATAAGTGCCAAAACAGAGGGCAAATTAGAAAAGAAAATGCCTGTCATGTAATTTTTGAATTAAAATTTAAATGCATTTCTTTCATACCTTTGAAATAATATCTGTATCTTAAACTGTTGTATTGTTTATATGTTATGTTATTTAAATATTACAACAGTCTTATGAGGGAAGTAGAACAAGTGTTAAAATTCCAATTTTACAAATGAATAAACACAGGCTTAGATGTTTAAAGATCCCATGTTGGTTATGAATAATAAATATATCTTGTAAATATCAAAGCTTGGACCAAAACTCGGTCTGAGTTCTTGTTCTATACACTTGTCTTCACACTACTGATGATACAAACAAAAACTACTCAAGGTTGCAGACTTTATTGGATTTTCAAGGAGCTCTAGAACTGCATTTGAGTTCATTTTAGCCTCCATATTAAATATGCCTATCATAGCTAGTGATACCTCTAATTTTCAGAGATCACTATTTCCCATTGTGTGTTCCATTTCCCATCATACTTTACCTATTTCCATTGAATATATGTGTGTCGAGTAAATAATGGGAATATCTAAGATGAAATGAAACCACACAAGGAGAAGAAAATTAGGAAAAGAATGATGTAATGCAAATTACTTAATCTTTTCCAGTAATTATACCAATACTACTCCCTGTTTTTCATGGCCTCTTTTCCCTTTTTTCTTTGATATCTTTTTTCCTTTTGCTCTCAAACCCCAATTAAGAAAACACCAGAAGATAGCGTTCTATTAATGCTGGTTCTTTAGCCATTTGTACAAAAGAGAAATTTTGACGTAATTTTTTGGCAGAAGGATGTGATTACATAGCAATAATTCAGGAAAGAACAGAAATATTCAAGTACAGAGAACTTTAAATTCTACAGGGTGTGTTTGCTTTGACAGACTACATTCGTAAGTTCAAAAATTACTTAAGGTTGTTTTATTAAGCATATATTTATCTTTGACAACATATTTTCCTTTCCCTTTTAGTTAAAAAATTACTTCAACATAAAAAAAAAACATGGAATTATTTCTTTTGGAGAAATAAAACATCCAATTTATATAAGTAATTTCCAATAATAAAGAAATAGAGCACTTTGATCACTCTTTTTTTGTATTGAAGTATACTTTACATATTATGCGTTTACTCCATTTTAAGTGTACAATTAAATGATTTTCAGTGAATTTACCGAGGTGTACAGTTTATCACATAAATCAGTTTTAGAGGAAATCCTTTCTCCTATTGAGACCCCTAATTCCGCTCCCCAACTACTTTTCAAGCATGCCCCACCCCTCCACAGTGCCCACCACGTCGCTCAGATGTGGGTTTACCCCCCAACCCCCCCCAATTCCCTAGTGATCAGTCCCACCATTTGAGCACCATAGTGTTAACCAATCAATACCAATTTGATGGCAAGTACAAGTTGTATCCGACCCATAGAAGATCAAGAATTTATTTTCAACTCTTTCTGAAATTAATATAAATAGATTTAGCAAAATCAGGAAGATGTCCAAGAGAATTCTTGCTCTGTGTATTTCAGGATAGGTGCCTCAGGCATGAGCGTCCAGAACTTGATAGAGCATTGCCAACTGTCAGAAGAAGAAACTTTCATTACCTTTTTTAGAAAGACTTGAATATTTTGAGACTGGTGAATAATCTAGGTCTAAGACATTTAAGTTCCCTGAATTTAAGAAGAAAAATGAGTTTAAACTTTCCAAAGTAAATTGAGTACAAGAATCAGCTGAGAAGATAGAACAATCTTCAAGAAAATGAATACATATAGGCCCACTGTGCTATTATAGCAGATTCATTTTGCTTGAGATAGAATTTGACTCCTTAACCAAAGTTACAATTCTGGGAATAAGAATAAAGCTATGGCTTAGACTATGACCACTGTGTTTGCATCGTAAATATAGGCACATATTTTTTGAAAGGAAATCGAGGTAATGATATCTGTTATAACTTTTATCCTAGGCCAAAGACTATTACCTAAAAATTGCTCTTCAAGCATTGTTTGAAATGAAAACCACATTTAAAGGTGGTTTTCTGCCTACTGATGAAAAACGAATTCATGTTAACAAACCAAGGACTTTAAATGGAATAATTATAGTCAGATGTTAGATTTAGATCAGTTTTAACAGAAACAAATGATTCTTTTCAGAGATGAAAATTGATGGCTTAGCCCTCAAAGCATCTATCTTTTTTCAAACTAAATGTCTTGAGAGGAGGGGATCTGCTTAACTTTATAAAAGTAGGTGTGTGATTTATCAGCTGCAAATTGCTGAGTTTCAGAAATAAGATCTCCTTTAAATGTTTTCCTAGGCCTTCTGAATGAGGGTGGCTTGATTAGTAGTAACTTGATTATGAAAAGCTGCATTTTATAGAAAGTTGAAGCAGGACCTGCTGGGATCATAGACCAGATCCCCTCTGAATGATACCATCACTGCCCATAGTCCATAAACCTCTGGATCATAGACTTGGTTGACTTGAGTAGAGATAAAAATCCTCCAGCAGGTTCCAGTTGACACTTGCCAATTCTGTTAGCACTTCAGACCTCTTCAAATGGGATACAGTTTGAGGCAGTGTTAACTCAACAGGCAATGAGTAGAGCAAGTTTAGAAAGTTTTAATGTTAAAACATAAGTCAGATACTGCTTCTGTTAATACCATCCTTTAATTAGTCCTGAAAAGCAGCTCCTTTAGGTTGTAATGAATTTTGCTGAACACCCAGAGCAGATTTTACCTACTTCAGAGTAATTGCATTTCTCTGTAATCCGGGGGTTAAGGTAAAATGTGGAATAGATAGCAGTGGGCAGCTAGTTAGGGTTATGGAAAGCCAGCTCCACTAAGAGTTTGGAAATAAAAAGTGTCAATTTCACTGTGTGATTCCAGTGAGTGTCACAATGCGTGGGACTTAACTGTAAGAATTATCTGGCATCCTTATAAAAATGCAGATTCCTGGGCTCCCACAAAGATTAAGATTCAGTGGGATCTGGGCGGGGTTCAAGAATATGATTTTTTTTCATGAGTGCCCTACTCCCTCGGCGTATCTTCCAGTTGATATGCCTACAGTCTACTGGAGTAGCGTATTAGTTGGTAAGTTTGCCTAAGCAGCCCTACCTTGTTTGAGCCAGTGGGCACGTCCAATGAAAAAAATTCTGTGATATAGTTAAACTTATTGGCAACTTAAAAGAGTATGGAAAGATCATGCAGATTAATTGTCCATTTGGTAGTTCACAGGTTAATATTGTGGGGAAAGTGAAAGTGTATAGCGTATGCATTGACAGAGGCAGAGTTCTCCTTGAAATGAAAATTCTAATCTTCCGTAATTGTTGATATTAGGAGTGGGAGGCCAATAATGTTATGTTGGTACAATTTCTGAAATCAAAAAGGAAGTCAATATAAAAGTAGACAACAAGGTACTTATTTAGTACTTAAATAATTAATGAGTAATTTAATACTAATAGGTAAATACTTTAGTACTTAATAAACCACCACTTAACAAGTGGCATTAAGTATTATCAATATTAGATAGGCCTATGGAGTCTTTCATAATGATTTGAACTATTTGAAGTTGACATTGAACTGTGTATCTGTTATGTGCAAGGGTTGCTGTTCTTTTTTGAATGCTGTGGGGATGGTCTGCTCACTGTCTTTCCATCTGTTTGGTCTTTTCTGCTTCTGCTTTATGACTAGTTCTGAACTGCCAAGAAGAATTCAAAACAATAAGGCCTCCAATTTGTTGCCCCATGGGTGGTTCATTTAATGCCACCAACATCTGAAAATCCTAGTATGATCTTCCCAGTCCCACTGGGGTCAGGCAGGGCAGCGGAACCCCTGAGCCTTGCCACTGCTATCTTGAGGGCTGCAGTGATAAACTGGTATTTTCGTTCTTCTTCTTGTTCTGCAGTCTGTTTGATATGTAGATGACTTGACTTTAACCAGAATCTTTTACAATACAATATGAGTATAAATACCATTAGATCAAGACAAAAAAAATTAAGCAAAAACGTAATTTCCACCTTTACAAATCATGGGTGAACATTAGCTCCACCTTGCACTTAGAAAATGTGGTTGTAATGGTGTCTTAGTCTATTTGGGATGCTATAACAGAATACTGTAGACTGGGTAGCTTATAAACAAATTTATTTCTCACAGTTCTGGAGACAGAGAAGTCCAAGATCAAGGTACCAGGGGATTTGGTGTCAGGCAAGCCCCCATTTTCTGATTCATAGATGGTGCCTTCCAGCTGTGTCTTCATATAATGGAAGGGGTGAGGGACTTCTGTAGGCTCTCTTTTTGTAAGGGCACTAATTCCATTCAGGAGGGCTCCACCCGCATGACCTAATCATATGCCAAAGGCCCCCACCTCCAAATACCATCACTTTGGAGGTTAGGATTTCAACATAGGAATTTTAGGGGAAACATTTAGACCAGAACAAATGGTCTTAGGCCAGGTTATCACACTTGCCCTTTGTATTCTCTCTGTGGTGTGAGCACTTAGCTAGAATAGGATAGCATATAAAAATTACCATAAAAAATAAATACATAGTTTTAAAATGAGATAGTGTGGAAAAGACAAGAGGAAATCACAGTACCTATCTTCACAAAACATGCTCTGTTCTTAGATGCAGCCACTTTTTATTCCTTAAGCTGTTTATTATTTCTCCATTTTCTAAATAATCTGTTTATTGCTTTCTCCCAATTCATTACTTTCAGACATTTTCTATTATCCTTTTGTATGGTAGAATGCATTTAGTTCTCTACTTTTCTCTTACCCTCTTTCTCAATAAAGTTTAATCACAAGTTTTAAATCAATATTCACTGTTTATATTACATTAGTCTCTTGGTACCTGCGAGGCATTGGTTCCAGATCTTCCCACGGATACTAAAATCCACAGATGTTCAAGTCCCTGATATAAAATGGTGTAGTATTCGCACATAACCTGTACATATCCTCCATAAACTTTAATCTCTAGATCACTTACAATACTTAATAAAATCTAAATGCTGTGTAAATAGTACTTACCGTATTATTTAGGAAATTAATGACAAAAATCTGTACATGTTCGATACAGTTTTTTCTAAACATTTGTGATCCACAGTTGGTTGAATCCACAGACATAGAATGCATGGACACAGAGAGCTGACTGTATATTATTTATGCTGTTTTTGTTTCTTGAAAAGTCAAGGAATATGCAAATATTTCCTTTTATGTCAGAATTTTGTTTTTCCTGGAGTTGATAATTGCCTTATTTTTCTCCCTGGGCTTCAATATTGGGCTTCAATATTCAATATATGTATTACAAATTCTTTCTGCACTCTCTAATCCTCTCAGTATAATTTTCCACATGGTCAAGATGTCAGATCCTTAGTCAGTTACTTTTTTCCTGAAAGCTTTTCTCCATGAAGCCTGATGGTCCGCCCCATCCTTTACCATTATTTTGCCTTCTGGGCTGGCTACGCAGCTGTGATCTTGGAACTTCACTTCTGTCTTGGGAAATATCCTCCCTCTTTTCTGTGCTTAATTCCCAGTTTCCTATACTACAGAAAGTCTCTCACTTTCTTGGCTTATTTCCTCGATGTAGTATATGCAGCTTTTACTAATGTATGGAAGTAGTAGGGAGGTATTTTTTTTCTTTCCAACTTTGAGTGCCTTAAAATGTCACCATAATCTACTCGATGACAGGTTTAGCCAGGTAAAACATTTTGGGTTGAAAATCATTTTCTCTTAGAATTTAAAGCTTTACTCCATTGTCATGCCCATGGCTTGAATGAGAATTCTGATACTATTCTAGTTGCCTATGACTTGGTTATATCTTTCTGGAGGGTTTTAAGATATTGTTACTCCAAATGTTGTGAAATTTCAGAAGGATATGCCTTGATTTGAATTTTTTTAATTCATCCAGCTACAGATTTAGTTAGCTTTACTAATATGGAAACTTACGGTTTTTAGCTCTGGAAATTTCTAGTATGTTTCTTTGTTTTGGAAAAAAATCCAATTTATAGTCTGTGTTCTACTTTTCTGGAAATTCAGTCAGTTGATTTTGGACTCTTTAAAAAATTGTCTTTTTTTATTTATTGTCATATATGTCCTCTTGTTCTTTCTGGGAAGATGCTTTTAAATATTCCAAATCTTGGATAGAATTGTTGTTTTTGTTACATTTTTAATTTACAAGCACTCTTTCTTTTCTGAATGTTCCCCTTTTAAAAATATCATGCCATTGGTTTTTTTTTGGTGGGTTTACATTACTTTTTCTTCTCTAATAATATTTAACTTTAAAAAATGTTACCATCCTCCCGATTTACCCATCCCCCATGCTGTCCTTCCTCACCTTCTCCTCCTCCTCCTCTTTCCTTTGCTTTCCCTCTCCTTCCCCTTCTCTTCCTCCTCCCCTTTCTCTTCCTCCTCCCCCTTTTCCTCCTTCCCCTTCTCTTCCTTCTCCCTCCCTTTCTCTTCCCCATCTATCTCCATTGTTTCCTTCTCTGTACCCTTCCTTCTTCTCCTCACCCCCATCCTTCTGTTATTTTGTTTTGCTTTTGTTCATATTTTGGAGTCAGGCAGTAAAACCCTTTCTGCTTTGTTGACTGATTTGTTGATTTGTTGTATGATTTGTTGACTGGTGGTCCTTGTCAGCAGGGAAATGACCTTGTATGCTGATAGATTTCAAGGTGAGTAACAGCTATGTGGCCATCTTACGACAGTACAGTCCCCATCAGTTAATGTATTTTATCAGTTAAGGACCTGAATTGAAATATGATGCATTAGAACTGTATATTTGGAGAACCCAGCAGCAATTTTTAACCCTAAGGAAGGATAGCTGTCCTTCCTAGTTTTCATGGTAGCACATGGTCCTTAAGTAAGTCTGAGTCACTAACACTGTAGAAAGGAGAAGTGGCATGGATACGTACTGTTTAGAAGATCATTTACTGAAGGACATTCCTAAAGTACTCTACCAGTATTGTTAGTATCATATTCCTAGTACAACTCCTTTGTGAGTGCCCTGGGTCCTGGACACTAAATGTCTGCACCACTGCCCCTTCTTCGCCTGTTCTGTGACAACTCCGTCCCCCACCCCCCAAAAAAAACCATGAAACCCACATATTTCCAAACACCACTTTCTCTGGTGAAGGATCGGTATAAGCCAACTTGAGGTATTCACTTCCCCGGTCACTGGAGAGCTCCGCTTCCTCTCTGCTGTGCCGCACTGTCTGGCTCCTTCTGGGCACAGGTGCTATTTCAAATGCTCTGAGGTATTTAAAAGGGAAAATGAAGTTTTGGAATCAGACATTCATGGGTATACACAGCCCTCCCTCTGCCCAGAATTCCCTTTCCCCATGTCCACATGTTTAAATTCCACATTAATCATCTCAAAAGTGTCTACATATTTATTCTTCAAATTCTTGAACTTTATTATCTGTGACTCTTCTGTAATGTTCAACCTTTTAGAATTTGTCATTTTTATTACTTAACTGTAAGTTCTTTGAGGTCAAAGTTGAAGGCTTCCGTATATTAAATTCTTACAGGGTGCTTATTTGCATGTTTTAGAGGTGAAAACAGAACCTTAGGGAGAGTAAAGAACTGGCTCATTGTTACAGTGCTAGTGAATGGCAAACCTAGGGTTGAACCCAGATTTTTCTGATTCCACACTTTTTATCTCCTCTCTATATGCCTCGGGCACTAAATAAATTTTGTATAAATAAATCAATACATGAATCTTTTAGTGTAAAGATGAATAGGAATAGCCACAGTAAAAGCAAGCATGTCTTTTCTTTGCCCTCACTCAACCCTCAGTTTTGGTGGGGAGAATAGCAAAACACACTGTCCTATCACAGATTTCTGCATAGAATCTGAACTTTAAACATGCTGGGAACACATTTGGTTCTGATTTAAAACAAGTTGGCTTGCCCCATTGCCATGTTATTACAAATACAAAAGAAATATAAACTTCATTCCATTAAATAACCATCCACATAAACTCTTAAATGGTTTCATGGCTTTGGGTTGGGCCAAAGATGGATATTAAGGAAATGATTATTAATGTTACATATTTTATTCAAACTACTCTAATTCTTTAACCTTCCCACCACTCTCCAAATACCAACCAACCTTTTTCTTCCTCCCTCAGAATGTTCCCAGGAAGTTAAGACAGATACAACTTTGATTTCAAACTGCTGACTCTTACTATTTGGAAATACGCTGTTTTTGATCCCTCATAGCCTGTGGCTGTGTGCTCTCCTTGAATCTTTTCAATGCTCCTTGGATAACAGCAAAGTAAGGTGTTATTCCTGATAGCAGTCCTGTACAGTAGAAATACAATGGAAGCCACAAATTTTAAGTTTTATAGCCACATTAAGAAGAGTGAAACAAAGGTGCGATTAGTCTTAATAATATATCTTTGTTTAACTTGATATATAAAAGTAACATCATTTCAACATATAATAAAATGAGATTTTTACATTCTTTTTTGTACTAAGTCTTCAAAATCCTGTGTGTGTATCATACTACAGCTTATCTAAATTTGGACTATGCACATTTCAAGTGCATAGTTCTATAGGAAGATAGAACTTCCTATATATTGCATGGCACAGTTCTATAGGAAGGTCAGCCCAAGAGTCTCGTGGTGTTAGGTATTTTTACTTCCATTAAACTGTATAAAGGCCAAGAGCATCCTTTAGCTTTTGATAAAGTGTTAAAAGAGTGTTGATTTTTTTTTTTTTTAAGCACATTAACTGCCATGTGAGTTGTATTTAACTCAGGCTAGTTTTGAGCCTGGGACCTCGTGAATCAAAACCTGGCCAAAACCCTGCTGCAGTTAGTTGGAAAATCTTACTTGTTGATGTTCTTATTGTTACAATTAATATTGACAATTCTAAAAATGTGGATTAAATGAACAGAAGTCAATAAATTTGGTTTTTCTGTTTACTTTTAATTTACACTGAAGCCTGACAAGTCAAGAAAAACACTTCATCCTTGTGAGCTATTTCTCAAGTTTTCACATTACTGTTTACATTAATAATTTTCAAGTTTTTATATTTTTTTATTGAAAAAACACAGAAAGCAATAAAAACTGACAAATTTTTCGTTAAATTAGAATCATTTTGTTTTCATAGTTTTTATTTTATTTTCTTAATAAAACACTGTGACCCCGAGGAAACATTTTTTTTTCCTAGTGTGGCAGTCAATGTGTTAAAAAAAAAAATGAGCTGATATGCAAATACCTGAAGTTGTCAAATAGTATTATGACCTCAGGCCACATTGCCTCATATACTGTGAGCTTAAAATGATGCTGTGACAAACCAGTAATGGGAAAACCTTGGTACATTCTCAAATAGGAAGGAGGATTTAAAACTGATTTTTTCCTGATTAAAAAGCAGTTCAAGCTATTTAAAGGTGTTCTGAAAAATACAAAAGAGAAAGTGATAAATGACACAATAATTCTGCTACTCATAGCTGTTAATATTTTGGTGTTTATCTGTTCACTCTTTTTTTTCTAACATATACTATGTTTCCATATATAGATATGTGTGTTTATATTTGGAAATGTATATGCACATGCACATACTTTTATACAGAATCGAAGTCATTCTGGCCTTTATTAAAAAGTCCAAAACAATAAATGTTGGCGTGGATGCGGAGAAATAGGAACACTCATACACTGCTGGTGGGACTGCAAACTAGTGCAACCTCTGTGGAAAGCAATATGGAGATACCTGAAAGCGATACAAGTAGATCTACCATTTGATCCAGCAATCCCATTACTGGGCATCTGCCCAAAAGAACAAAAGACACTCTATAAAAAAGACACCTGCACTCGAATGTTTATAGCAGCACAGTTCACAATTGCAGAGTTGTGGAAACAACCTAAGTGCCCATCAATACATGAGTGGATTAATAAAATGTAGTGTGTGTATACCATGGAGTACTATTCAGCTATAAGAAACAATGGTGATATAGCACCTCTTGTATTTTCCTGGATAGAGCTGGAACCCACTCTACTAAGTGAAGTATCCCAAGAATGGATAAACAAGCACCACATGTACTCACCAGTAAATTGGTTTCACTTATCAACACCTAAGTGGACATACAGTAATAACATTTATCAGGTGTCTGGCAGATGGGAGAAGGGAGGAGCGGATGGGTATATACATATAGAATGAGTATGATGTGCACCGTCTGGGGGATGGTCATGCTTGAAGCTCTGACTCGGGGGAGGAGCGCAAGGGCAATATACTAACCTTAACCTTTGTACCCCCATAACGTGTTGAAATAAAAAAAAATCGAAGTCATTCTGTACATTGTTTTATATAAAACAGTATTACTTTTTTGAATTTCAGAATATAATGGGGTTACATATGTTTTGGTTACATGAATTAGTTTTGTACACTTTGAGTCAAATTTATGTGTGTTCACCACCCGGATAATGTGCATTGTACCCCTTAGGTGAGAATTTACCCATCCCCTCCAATATTACATTTTAAATGATGGAGATTTAATTGCAAAATAAAATAATATTTAAGAAAATTTGAAGTGAAGAAGAAAACCATCCTTAATCCAGCCACTGTTAAGATAAAAATTATATTTATTTTGTCTCTTGATTTTTCTCTATTGGCCTATTTTTAATTTATTTATTTATTTTTTTGTAGCACAGGTGAATTTGATTTGTTCACAGTGAACTTTGGGAATTAGGGAGTTTTGGGAAAGATGGAACCTGAAAATCTTCACACTTCCTGTGATATACAACATTCAAATGACATATTTGGCTACTGAAATTTATACTTGGAAGTGTTCTTCAGTTGGTTAGAGCATTTGGATAATGACTTTGATTTTATTAATAATTGAGAAATGGAAGAAACTTTAAAAATAGACTTACTGATTACTCTTAGTCAATTCTCAGAGCTTTGCATACATGCTAAAGTGCAAGATACAATTCATGAACATAAAGTGTTCCTGGGAGTAATATAGAAACAGCATCTTCTACATCTTTTGCTGATTTCTCTTTCAGTAGAATTGGCCAAGTTGTTAGGGAAGTTTTCTGGAAATAGTTGGTATACAGAATAAAATATATGACATAACTTTTTTAGCATATATATTAAATTTATACAATAAGTGAATACTTTAAATTTTTAGCAAAATATTTGTGCAAGAGAATGAGGCTACCAGAATGAATTATTTATTTCTCAATTTTTTATAATTTGAAATTTTTTTTCTCAAATTCCACAGAAAAAAATCTCGTTGTATATCAAGGTAATGTTTAAAGGTATCTCATACTGTGTTTTAAATATAAAGTACATAATCCTTGGGTTTTTAGAGTTGGCTCCATAAAGCATCAGATGTTGTAATAGAGAAAAACATTTCAAAATGAAAAGGATATTTAAACAGAAGTTTCCATGTGCCTTAGGAAGAATTTAAAGTCAAGCATCCCACCCTCTTTTAATTTGGTAATTAACTGGACTTGTCCTATAGTTTGGGGAACTGTAATAGTTTACACCTGTTTCAACTTTTGCTGTTGTTATTGGCGGTAGCTTTTGCCATCCCATATTTCTTGTGAAGCAAACATATGAAATAAAATATGACAAAGTGTTGGAGAAATTATAATAAACATAAAAAATTAATTGTTCAGCTTAAAATATGAAATGCTTTACCTGCCTATTTAGCCAGCCACGTTTTAGTGGTATTGAAGTAATTTATTCCTAGAGTTCTATATCATGAAAATAAGGACAATTGCTTTCATTGGCAGGAATAATCCAAGGTTTTTACATTCAAGTGCATAAACTTTGGAACATCAGGCAGAAGTCATTGTAAAGACAGTTTAAAAAAACCTGCTGAATCTTTATGTGTGTGTTCATGCAACAGTGGAATAAAACAGACGAGGGAGTAAGACTGTGAATATTCAATAGAACTGTTTTATCAAAGAGTAGAATCAGACTTCAGAGGTCAAGGAGTACCATGACAGAAAGCATGGGCTGGCTCATTTCACAGGCACTAGTTCCCCCTCCAAATATAATGAAAAGGAAATGATTTGAGTCAAGATATTATCATACCTCGTTTTTTTTTTTTTTTGCAATCCAATTCTTAAATGGTCTCCCTGGAAGTGCCCTTTATTTTTCAGGTCTAACGGTAGCTGTCCAGCTCTGGTGTTGGGTTAGGAGTAAAATGACTAGCTTTTTAGTGCATTGTCCAGAATGAGAATAGCTCAATTAAATTTATAATAAGTTTAATTTGGATAGAGTTGTGACTGTGAAAAGCTCTCTGGGAAAGTTCTCAGGAAAGCTGAATTTTCATTTTGGCTTCATCTTACTAGTAGGTTGGTTTTGAGAATTATACACACTAGTGAACGAGGGTAGAGCCTTGCCTGTTTTGATTTGTTCGCATGGGACCTGAATATTTTTGGAATGAAAGAGTGAACTTCTTTTTTGGGTTTGAAAAATATAAACATTTAAATGCTTATGTTGAGAAAGAAATGTTCTTTAATGACCCCTCTCCTCCATCTCTCACTTTTTGGGAGTTTATATTTTGATGCTGAGGAATTTAGAGTAAAGTTGAGAATTAGACTCTCAAATTTGGGCTCAGAAGGATCCCTGTTTGGGGAAGAGAAGACTTTTGGTAAAATATCACTCTCTCTTGATTGGCTTCTATGGCCTTGACAGGGTTGCATGCTTGGGGTCAGTAAAAGTCCTTCAAGAGACCCAGCAACCTGGGAATGAAATAAAGATGCTCCTGAGGAGGTGTTCATGACTAGAATTCACCATAGTCTGCACCTGAGACCATGACCTAAACAAGCACTCAACTGGGGTCTTCTACCAGGGCACTTCTGGGCTTGGGAAATGGACACATCAGAATGGAGTGAAAACCAGGCTCAGATTCAGAGTTGCTTATACACAAATACGTGAAATACAAATTCTGGTTCCCTGCCTGCTGTTTTCCCTCAAATTACAAGCTTGCTAAAGGTGCAGGTTTCTGGTTAAATTTTATTGTTGGGTTTTTTTTTTTTTTCTGAAACATGGTTACTTATAGTTTGGGTCTAACCAAGGAAATGTTCCCCTTTTTATTCATCCGGAGATTGAAGGGCCATTCTGTGAAGTCTGTGTAGTGTTTGGATGGACTTGGAATGAAGTGGCATTACCAAGTGTGACATAATGAGTTTGTCATGAGCAAAACAAGTTTCCTCAAGGAAGTTTCAGTCATCAATGTAATCGGATAATGGAATTTTAACAGATGAATTCTAAGTTGTGAAGGGGTTTCCTGTGATGAAAGGGGTGATTATCTATACTTTGCTTTGCAAAGACATTTGAAAATGTCTTTGATTCCAAAAATTTCTTTTCAAAGAAAAGTTTTCTCAGTGTCCTCGGATTTTTTCAAATCTCCATGCTTTTACTGCTCCTTTCATTGCCAAGTGACTGTAGATATCATCGAGTATGGCCCCTTTTCACTACTTTTAGCCTCAGACAAAGATAGCCCAAGAGCCGGTTAAGTGTCCCCAAGATACTTGTCATTAGGTTGGGCACTGTCTTTTTGTCTTGCCTGGGTCCCTTTGGCTAGGACCAATCACACTTGTCATTTTACTTAGAAATTTCTTCAACTCTACTTTTTTTTTTTTAGCTTTAATATTGATATATTTCCAAGTTGGACAGTAAAAATGAGAGCTTGTAAACTAAAAGAATCTATTTGTGGAAATATGTGATTCAAGTGGCCCACATAAATGTTGGTGCTCAGTTCATGCTATTGATGGTATGGAATTTTTGCAAAAAGTAAAGTTAAAAAGATACTGGCATTAGGAATTAGTTTCCTTTTACTGCTGTGACAGATTGCCACAGTGTAATGTCTTTAAAACAACATAAATTTATTATCTTACAATTCTGGAGGTTTAACATGTGAAGTGGGTTGTCCTGGGCTGGAATGAAGCTGTGAGCAGGGCTGTCCTCCCTGTAAAGCTGTCAGGAAAGATCCATTTGTGTGACTTTTCCAGCTTCTAGAGGCCATCTACATTCATTGGCTCATTGGACCCTTCTTCCACGTTCTAATCTTTCTCCTCTCTAATCTCTGCTTTTGCCGTCATGTGCCCTTACCCCCCCTTCCATTGTCACGTCACCTTGTACTCTGACCCTCCTGCTTCCTTCTTATAAGGACGTAATTAATCCCATGTGGATTATTTAGGATAATCTTGCCATCTCAAGACCCTTAACCTAATCACACCTGCAAAATTCCTTTTGCCATGTAAAGTAACATATTCACAGGTTTTAGGGATTAGGACATGAACATCTTTGGGGGGCATTATTCAGCCCTATTATACATTGGAATACAATTTTTTAATTTTTTAGCCCATGTTTTTATGCATTTTCTCAGACTGTCCTTGGAAATTCCAGAAAAATGTTCTCTGTGCTCTATTCAGATAAAAATGTGTAGATAAAAATTACACACTTCTATAAAAGTAGAGAGCGTGTCTTATATTTAACTGTAAAATTTAAGTTGGTAAAGAAGTTTACATTTTAATATTTATTATTTCTCTGAGGGCAGAGAGAATTTCTTTGAGTTTTGAATCCTTCACCTAACAGGATGTCAAAGGTGTCATAACAGGTGCTTGTCAAAACTTGCTAAGTGACAAATGTGATTCTTAAGTGATTCATCTGCCTCCCTTCTTGGATCTTCAGTCATTTTAACAACTGTTCTGGACACACGTGCACATAGACAACAAAAACTGCCCTGCTGTGGTCCTGCCCAGCAGGTGTGTGGTTTACCATGGTCTTCCAGACCGGTTTCCAGGAGTTCTTGTTTCAGCTCCTTTCTTTGTCCTCGCCAGGGGGTGGCTTCTCCAGCTAAGCATTGTTCCAACCTACACCAGAATCAGAGTCCTGCTTGGTGTTTGCCCTCTGAAGAGTGCAATATGAGGCTATTGCAAACAAGATGCTATTTTTTCTCATTCCTCCTTTTGGTCAAATTTCCCACTGCTCACTGCAAATGGAGTCATAGACTTATGAACATTGTCAGAGAACTGGGTTTGTCCTGTATTTATAGGATACCATTTAGATATAAAAATGATGTTCAGATACAATGACTTTTTAATTAATCTCACATGACAGTTTTTTTTTTTTTTTGAGACAGAATCTCAAGCTGTCATCCTGGGTAGAGTGCAGTGACATCCTCATGGCTCACTGCAGCCTCAAACTCCCGGGCTCAAGTGATCCTTTTGCCTCAGCCTCCCAAGTAGCTGGGACTACAGGGCGTGCACCACCATGCCTGGCTAATTTTTCTACTTTTTGTAGAGACGGGGTCTCGCTATGTTGCCCAGGCTGCTCTTGAACTCCTGGCCTCAGGCATTCTTCCTGCCTCTGCCTCCTAGAGTTCTAAGATTACAGGTGTCAGCCACTGCACCAGCCTCACATGAAGTTTTCCTGGCTGTGACCTTCACCATTACTGCTGAGTTCGTATGTTGTTTTTTTCTCTTTCTTTGTATATGCAAATGAACAAATTAAAGTAGTGTATGCTGCCAATTGAAATCCAAGTAGATTACATAGTCATCGTAAAGCATAAAACTGAAACAGCCCAGAAGTAGGCCATATGGGATGAGCCACCTGTGGACAAGGCAAACTCACACCTGGGATTTATTATACACAGGACATGCTTATAGCACTACAGCTGATTACTTTGATCGTTGCATTTGGTCATATAGTTTCTTAACTATGAAAGGACAAGATTACTTTCATCAAAGTGTTTAGAGATTTGTGAGTCTTTGAGACCAAGAAAAGGAGTATTACATAACCCAAAGACGTGTAATTGATTGGATTGGTGTTTTATTCTTTATCAGCTTTACACCCGGGTAAGGCATGGTAGCAGGCACTCAGCTTTGCAGGAGCAAAGCTGGCATCTCATTTGCTTTTCTGTTCTCATGCCTGATAACTCAGAAGTTTTTTTGAATACATAAATTGCAAACAAACTGTTTTAAATGTGTACATTTTTATTTACAGCTGCTGCTGAAGGAAAAGGCAGAAGTGGGGAAGACTTTTTTCAAAAGGTAAGTTGCTTTTTTTTACTCTTGCCTTGGTAATAAGAGGAAATTTGCCTGTCTCAACAGCGACACTAGAAGGTCCTGAAAGTTCCCCTTCCATGTGAGGGAGGATAGGTTTCAGTAAGCAAGTTGGAAACACTCAGCGTGAGTGAGGGAAGGGAGGGATGTTGTGTGGGACTTAACCATTCTAAGCAGGTTCTTTCTAGGGAAAAATCTGATGAAGTTTTTGCTTGAAGGCAAAGAAACAGAAGGTAAGGCTCAGAGGTGGATGAATTCATGCGACATTCACACTTGAAATATTTGGCTGGCACACGTCATATGGAGGGCTCATAGAGCCAGGTGAGGTACATGATTGCATATGATGGAGTGCCTTCCTTGTATGGGGGTGTTCTTTTCTAAAGGGATTTAAATCTAAAAATGTGAAAATGGTGTGCTGGCCAGATAGAATGTTCCAGACCACCAGTTTCCACTCCTGCTTTAGGTTCAGGCTGATGAAGTTTATGTACTATGATTGAAGCTCCTCACTTGGCATTATCTGACATTGGTTTCATATACAACTTGTACTCAATACCTGGACGTTTCAGAACGCCCTGCCCTTAGCTGGGGCAGGCTTACCAATAAGGGTAAAAAAAAGAATATACAAATAGCAGAAATCATAGATTTGCCTTGGGTTGGTTGTGCTGGTACAAAGAGATGCTGCCTGTGAAAGGATTTTTTTCCTTCATTGTTCTTCTGTAGCTCACAGATTGGTGTAAAAAGCAGACTGTGCACCTTCGCTTCAGACATTTTAAGAGCTGAGTCAAAACACAGTGTATATGGTCATAAAGGACTTTCGCTCTTAGGAGATTTGCTGATATTTATCACTCTTTGCACAGCCATGTATACATTCCAGCAGTTTAAACGGAAACACATGTTTGGAGGCAGGAACATGTGTGCATCCCACAAACTGCGAGTTGGAATTGTAGATTCCATTCTTGGCCACAGGTTAATAAGGTGTCTGAATAATTAAATGGGAGTAGTTTTTAATCTCTTCATTTTCTACTTTAGTTCAATTGAAAATGTCTTCTTGACAGACAAGTGTCCATATGAAATTTGGACGCGCATCCTGGAAAAAAACCTGTAACTTAAAAGGCAAACATCCCATATTCCAGAAGAGTAATTTTTCAATGTTTTGACTAGACAGAAGTAGACACTATAGTTCATCTACAGTAGAATGAAGTAATAGGAGGAGTATTTAATTGTCCTCCCAGAAACTTTCATCCAGTCACATGTATTCTAGTTCCACATAATGACATTTTAGGAAACATTTGAGAATGAAAAAAATAGCATCTTTGAAGAAATACTTTCCTGTTCATAGAGTAATGTAGATATGATCTATATGCCTCTCATTGGAATGTTTTTTGCTTTTGACTCTGGGGTGTGCATGGCAAACAAAATTAAAACAATTAAAACTTCTCTTTAGCTGAGTTTAAAGTTCAAATACTCTAATTATTTTAAAAACACTTTCTGAGTATGGAAGGATACCTGCCTAGCTTCATCATGGCTCTCCCTAGGTGGGGATTGGAGTGTGAGACTTTTATGTATTATTTTATGTTTTTTTGTACCCTAAAAGTATGTGTTAAATCATAATAATGATTATGCTAATTAAATTTTACTAAATTTAAAGTAATTATTCTCATTAAAATTTTTGAATTAGGAAATAATAAAACTAAATTTTAAAATATCTTTTAGAATAAGAATAGGTATATTTCCACAAAGAGTTTAAATTTCAGCTGACAGTAAGATTGTTAAATATATTGTCTCAAATTTGAGTCTGTAATATACTGTTGTTCAGCTTACTATACATTCTCCTCTTGAGTCAAAGTTACTGTTTTTTTCAGAGATCTACCCAATTTTCTATGCACTATTTCTGGATGTGGCATCTGTCACTTCCTCTCACATTCTGTGGGAGAGAACTTAGTTATGTGGCCTTCCCTAAAGGCAATAATGAGGGGTGGGAGGGGCTGGGACATTCGGAGAAAAATTTTGATTTTGCCAGCATTATTCATCAAAAGCCAGATTGTTAGGGAAAAATATGTATATGGTCAAAATCTAATGTCTTTATGTGGTGCACTTTGAACTCTTTTGTATTAGTTTATTAGGGCTGCCATACCACAAACTGGGTGACTTTACTGTGAGAAATTTATTGTCTCAGGGTTCAGATCAGAGTGTCAGCAGGGTTGATTCCTTCTGAGAGCTGTGAGACAGAATCTGTTCCATGCTTCTCTTCTAGCCTCTGATGGTTTACTGGGGTTCTTTGGGTCTCTGGGTGTTCTGATCTCTGCCTTCATCTTCATATGGTATACTCGTTTGTGTATCTCTGTGTCTAGATGTCCCCTTTTTATAAGGATGCCAATCATATTGGATTAGGGACTCACCCTGCTCTGGTATGGCTTCATCTTATTACATCTACAATGACCCTATTTCCAAATACGGTCACATTCTGAGGTCCCAGGGGTTAAGACTTCAACGTAGGAATTTTTGGAAGACAGTTAAACCTATAACATCTTTTAATGGAGAAAATGATTCTGTAGAACAATTTACTATAATTAGAAAAATGTACTAAAACTGTAATGTTATAATATTACATTTTGGTATTCAATTTGATCTATAGATTTTAACTGCCTAGTCCTTCATACTAAACTGTTTTTGTCTAGAATATATAGTTGACATGTGAAAAGAGAAACAATTAGTAATCTTATCATTGAAAGAGCTATTTATAGTCTTTGTTCTCTGCATATTAAAAATGTATAGAAAGTGATTTTTAATATTCCCTGGTTGATGGGATTACAAATTAAACTACATATTTGCATTGGAGAACATCCCAAATGTATTTTGTATTAAAACTTTGCAAAGTTCTCCAGTAATTGTACTTTTTATTATTTGGCTTTAACTACATTTACAAAAGGTGGGAATGGATACAGTTTTATCGGTATTCTCTCTAGTTCTTTGTCCATTCCTAAAGGCAATTCTGTCTAATTAAAACACATGGAAATGATCTTCCGGGTTTTTTATGGTTCTTTGGACAGTTGTTCGTGGCTTACTCACCGTCTGTCCTGTTTCCTTTTAATCAGTTCTTTTTTTCTTTCTCTTATGAAATGACTATGGCCAGATCTTGGAGGGGATAATGTGTTACAGTAGACGAGGTGTGGAGGGGTACAGTGATTGTATTACAGATGTGACTCATCAAAGCAAAATGCTTTAGGAATCTGTAATCCTAGTTACTGAAGAAGACCCAATGCAGTCAGCATCATGATTGGTGAAAGCCAAGTTTTCCATTGCATTGGGGTTATGTATTTCTCCCTAAAGTGCACATCACATATTTCAAATATAGGGATATTTTACACTCTTAAAATATTTTTTGGATATTTCTTTGCAAAACTGACCTATAAACTGGCTTGTCATAAGGGCTAACAGTAGGACTAACATGAATGAGATACTGTTGGGTGGCTCACGTGGTATATTTTTATCATTCTCAAACGTATCCTTTTTAGGCAAAAAAATTACCTTTGGCATTTTGAGACTGGAAAGTAGCAAGTAGTATCTTCTAGGGAAAATTTCTGGGAGGAATATTTGGCTCCCTCGATAGCTCAAAATGAGTGCATGAGGTGGTCCAAGATGGGGAATGAGTGGGTCTTTTTATTGGGGGGCAGCAGAGATGATAAAATTGCTTCTACTTTCTTCAGTGGCTGTTGCTTTTATATTTTGAATGGCTCTTGTTTCTCTAATAATAGAAATAAGTTTTGGTTTAATTATTTAAAGGTGAATTCAATTAACTACAGCCCATGAATGTAATTTTTCTAACACTGAGTCTTTACGCTTAAAAATAACAAATCAGATTTGATGTATCAATAAGATCAGAATATTTTAAAGCTTTAGTATTTCATTCGGGTAGTATGTTTACCTGGTTCACAATTCAAATTTATAAAAGGGTATACAGTGAAGAGTTTCTGATGTCACCACTGTTTATGAAGGTTCACTGAGAAGGCTGGGTAGCGTTACAATGTTGGTCTCAAACTTGAGTAAAGATTATCATCCATGAATGTCATTGCTAATGGACACTTAGGACTTAAAGCTAACATTCAGGCATACGGAGTTCTTATTACCAATCACAATGCTATTGTCCTGAGAACGTTTCAGTGAGAGAATCTGTGATCATGGTTCTCTTTGTACTACTGTATGAATAGAGATAACTGGCCACTTAAAAGACTTAGAAGAAAGGAATAACCCCCACCCCAAAAAGGTTGTCTGAGCATCCTTTAGGCAGTTGTTAAAGTGATTTACTTATCATTCATTCTTCTAGTCTTCTGAGTTGTGTCCTTGTGTTCGTTTGGACACAGGAAGCCTGTGTGTTGAGTCTGTATTCTCTTAGCATGTTGTAGAGTCACCTGTATCGCCTTGCATTGTATTCGTATATTCTTGCTGTATATTTTGCCAATCATTTCACACAAATACTTTATGAAAACCACATTTCCTATTTAAGTCCTTTCTGGAACTGTGGAAGCAAGGAAAGTCACTGGGATTCTTTCAAAGTGTATGTTTTAATGATAGCAAATGTAACCTACTTGCTAGTACAATTTTTTCAAGTTAATAATGATCTTAAATCAATGTATGATGAAAGTTTAGTTACTGATAAAAAATGATTTCTTGAAAGCAAACTCAAAGCATTGGATTGTATAGAAAATCAAATTGAATGCGTGAAAGCAAGTCTTTTAAAAAGGGTCACAAGGTGGGTCTCTGGATTTCAGACCTGCAGTGCAAGTGACCATGGAAAGGCTAAGTTAAGGGATTTATTGATGTTAGTTTAAAAAGGTTTGTATATTATTTTTTAAAATGCTCTCTGTATAGATTAAATGCCTACCTTAATTCTTGCAGTTGTCAGCATTTCCCTTAATTAAAAGATCTTGCTATACAAACTTCCTTATTTATGGTTGATATTAACTATTTCCACATTATATAGATAAGCCAAAATTACACTAATAAACTGATAATATGTATATGCAAACATTTCTGTATGGGTCAGAAGCAATTTTTGAAGATAGTGGCATTAGCTATTTGTGAGGAAGGGTTAAGTTTGATTAGTTTCAATCATAGGAGTTTTGCATTTGCTTTGGTAGTCTATGTGTGTGTGTGTATTTAGTTATGTACTTCCATTGTCATGTGGTTCAAATTGGTTTTATATCTTAGAAGGACATAGGACAGATTCAGTATTAATATATACATAGAACATTATCAGAGATCTCTGAAGGCCCACATATAAGGATATTCATTGTAGCAGTATAACAATTAAATTAAAAACAACCCAAGACCTCAACCATGTAAGGTTCGAAATGTGGTATGTACAAACTTTGGATTACTAACTATGTGGGCATTAAAATCATGCTTTTTTGTAAATATTTAATGACACTTGAAATTGATTACAATATAAATACAAAAATTAGGACAAAAGGCATATAAATAACTTGACTCTAATTTTGTTATATATATTTATGCCTAGAAAATGAGTTGGCAGAATTATGCCAAAATGTTAACCATGACTATCTCAGTGGTGAGATTATCATTGGTTTTTATTTTCTTTCTGTACTTTCCTATAATGAGCCTCCATTGCTGTTATAATCCGGATTAATGACAATTACCATTTTATGAAGAAAAACTGATAATACAATAATAGCTAAAAGAGGTTGAGGCTGCCCATGGATTCATAAATTGTTATAATTTATGAACATGCAATATTTTTTGTTGAAAGAAATCTAAGACTTCCCATCAAGTGCTGAAGTTACTTCTGTATCAGCTATGACGGTTACAAAGACAAAACAAGTCTGATCATCAAGGTAGATCATTTTTAGGCAGTGCTAATTTTTTGAAAATTTCTCTCTCTTTCTTACATTCATTTGCCCTTGTTTTGCCATCCAGAATTACAAAAAATTTTTGAAGATAGCTTTTATACCTGTGTACCTTCTTTTCTTCAGACTAAAGATACCTAGTTTCTTATTTATTATATGATTTAATTTTCAGACCCCGTATTGTCCTATTCACTTTCAGTAGCAAGATCAAATCCCATTTTAAATGTGGCAGCAATATCTGGGTATAGTATTTTGGATATAGCCTGACCAGTAGAATTGTAGTGAGGCCATAATATCTGCAATATGGATGTACTAGAAATGCTTAAAGATTATATAAGTTTCAGGCGCTGTTGAATTGATCACAGACATGAAAAATGGCCATTTGTTGCCATTCTTTACCCAACTGAAGGGGAAAGATTGGCTCTAATACCATTGCTGGGTACATAGTATAAAAGGACACTTTCTGACTTCGGACTGACAGGTAAAGGCCTCCATAGATAGAGCTCACATGCTCTGTCTCTCACTCTGAGCAAGTCTTGACCAGACATTTAGCTTGGAGACCCTGTGGCAGATATGGTGGCCGGAATATGAAAGTGTAGAAAGCATCACTCTGGGAGATTCCACCTGGTTTGGACATTGACTCGATAGTCAGAACTCCTGTATGATTTTTTTCCTTCACTCTGGACTCTGTAGATTACTTGGGGTAAAGGACTCAGCCACAGGGTGATAGTCTATACAATGAGGAGATGGGTGGTGTGCCTTTTAGTCCAGCTCAGGTGACATTTAGTAAAGAACTTCAAGCTTTACTGATTTAAAATGGGTTCACAGAAGAATCAATACAATTTAAAGCTGGTTGTCTTTTCTAGAAAAGGATATTATGGTATAAATAGTCTTAGATTTTTTTCCCCCTAAGTTTTAGACAGCTAGTCGGTGGCAGCCAAGACTTGAACCGTGCTTTTCTGACTTTATGCTTGACTATTATTAATAAAAGATGAATGTTTTTCTTTAGATTAGCAATTATCATGCCCTTGTTATGGGCTAAGCTTCTGTAGTGAGAGAAGTTGTACCTAAAGTCGCAAGTTTTGCTAAGTAGAGCTCTGAATTAGGGTCCCTGTGGTGTTTTGAGGGGCAACCAAAAGGCTGGAGGCAAATTAATACAATAAAATAAATGGTATGAATTTCATAGTTCTTTATATTTTGTTAAAATAGCTTTCAAAATCACACTAAAGTTGATTGTTTCTGAAGTTTGTACCTCTGGTATTTTACTTTTTTAATTCTAGGAGACCTGTAATGATACGTTGTTACGAGTCGGATCTGTCTTCAAGTGTGGGACTCTGTTTTTTAAAGAATAACCTTTTGGTATGATGTGTTTAGTGTTTTCCCATTTTATCTGGACAAAATTGCTTTAGAATTTGTCTTTTGGCTGATTCAACTCTTACCTTGCTTTTCTCTGTGAATAGTACTTTTAATTTCTGTGGTTTTTGGTTTATGTGAAACATACCTCATATGTTATATGTGTGTTCCTGCCTTCCCACAGGAAGGGGAGGAGCAGGCCTTGTTTTGCACCACCAGACTCTGCCTCTAACTCTTCCAGCCCAGCTGACTGGGCTGAGATCTGGGCGCCAGACCCAACAACGCACACTCTCTCTCCAGCGAACATGATCTGTGCAGTGTGCTCTGTAAACTCAGCCAAGCCAGACTCATCTCAGCGAAGTAGGGAGCTGAGACCTAAAGTGGGAGTCGGAAGAGAATGGGGAAGGTCGTGACGTTGGCTGGGGTGATGGTGTCGGCCATGGGAAAGCCAGTGTCACGAGGGTGAGGAAGCCGGACGTAAGCAGTGGGGGCCCGTCCATGGAGGGTAGCATGATGCAGAAAACAGTAGCAGGTGTGCCAGAGCGAGAGGTGCTCCTGTCTGGAACTGGCACAGTTTATGATTCTTCTCAGGTTCTTGTCTATAGGTGTCCTTGGAGTCTTCTCCCCTTCTCCTGATGTAGTCGGGAAACTCTACGAGCCTAAATCAAGCGTCAGACTTGATGCATAAAAGACATTCAGTTACTGGAATAATTGCATAACCCTCCTTTCTTCAAAGAGTTTATGCACTGACACTTTAACAAAATTTAGTGCGTATACAGTAGTTTAACACCTCAATGAGTGGCTAAAATTAAGGTATAGCTTTACAGGAACAGTGCTCTTTAGGTAAGACAAAAGATATTCCCCCCAAATTTGTCATTTAAAATACTTATGTAGCAGCAATACTGCCATGTGTTTTAAAATGTTAGACCACGCTATACCAGTGTATGATGAATGTTCTCTGTATATAACATATATACTGTGTAAGAATAATATTTTTATTCAAGATATATATTTTTTTTACTAGTCAGTTGCCAGCATTATTCAAAGATCATTGTTATTAGGTGAAAAAAGCAAGTGCTGACCTTCTTGTTTTCCAAAAAGATTTTGTTGTGGGCTTTTATCCTATATATCATAATTTCTTTCTTCTCTTTGGCCATTGGCATTAATATTGTTTTTATCACTATTATACTTTCTGTGGGAAGTTTGTAGCCAGCCAACATGCAGAGAGGTTAGTACAGCATATAAACATTTTCTATTTTTCTTAATAATGATTAAGGAGACTGGTACTCTGTGCCTCTAAGTAGTGTGATCCTTGAATTAAATTATTAAATATGCTGAATGTTACTGTCTTATTTTGTAGATTTAACAGTTGGGGCTTGTCCCAAACTGGCTGTTTTGCAGGTTCTTTTTTATTTCTCTGGATGTAAATCCCTTCCTAAAAGGAGCTGTCTTCTGGCATTGTAAGTGGTGGAAAAATAAACTTCATTGCCTTTCTTTTTCTTCTTCTTCTTCTTTTTTTTTTTTTTGGAATTAAAATGGTCTGGAAGTGTTAAGTATGGCTTTTCTTCCTTAGCATTTGCTAGTTTTATTACTTTTGTCACGCTAGATTATCATCTGGCCATTCAAATTTTCTGTTTCTTAATGGGTAAAGTAATGATAGATGGGGAAGGAGGGAATTTAGTCAGAGATGAAACTGACTGTAGGAAAAATATAGAGGCTTCTGTGTTTCCTGCTTGGTTCTCTTTCTTGAGTTCATCATCAATTACTTTTCTGAAAGAAGAAAAAAAACCAACTTCCATTCCCATGTGTCTGTTCACTCTGGAGTTACCAGGAAACCTGAATCCCTTGTGAATAAGAAAACTTTAAGCTCAATTAGTTTGGAGTTGTTTGTTTTCTTAAATAGAAATTCTTCCTGTTCTATTTTTCCATGGCATTTGCTGAAATAATGGTCCATGTGTGAGTCAGTAGGAGGTGCTGTGTGAAAAGCTTCGTGGCATATTCCTAGGTTTGGAGAGCCTAAGCTTTTCTTGGCTTCAGCCAGTACATTGAGAGGGAGAAATTAACAAAATTGAGGCAGTAGTATTTTTCAGTACTTAATAGGAATGTGGATATGTCTCTTCTCATTTGAGTATCACTTTACTTTGTTATCCTTTTCAGACACTGATAATATGATGAGCTACCTCATAACATGTGAATGTAAAACTCTCCTTTCTTCTAGGTTCCATAAGAATACTAAAGAAGTAATTTTGACTGTCAAAGAGCTTTCGATATGAAGGGAAAAGATACTTATAAGGAGGCGTTGGGGTGAATGATGATGCGCAGATTTCCCAGAGATGCTAAGGATGCCACTCATGAGACATTTACTGCCCTCCTTGTGAGCCAGACACTGTGCAGGTACAGGACTGTAGAGGGGAATAGGAGTTCCTATGGCTCCTGTCCTCAAGAGGGTCACACTCCAGAGAAGTAGCATGTAAGTGCCACCAAGTGTGGCAAGAGCTTATGTTAGAAGAAATGGGAGGAGTGATTTTTTTTTCTGCTCTGAGTAATCAAGGACGGTAGCTTCTATGAGGAGGAAGTGTTTGAGTTGGGTTTTGAGGGATAGGTAAAAAGAGTGTAATTAGTATGTTGGGTAAGGTGGCAAGGAAGAGTTTCTGAGCAGAGAGTAGTTTTCAGATTAGGTTAAGATGCCTTCCAGACTGTGGCTCCATGACCTGAATATCCTAACGGAAGCGCAATGGAAAGGCATTTCCAGCAGAAGGAACCAATTGATTGCCTTTGCATAAGCAGAATAGGGAAGGGATGGAGGACACTGTTTCTCCGTCATATGGCCCAGAAAACAGATTAGTTAAAAATGATACATATCATGGTATCATTTCATCTGAGCTAATTATTCACAAATTCTTTAAGTAAAAGGTTTAGAGGATAAGTGGAAGGATTTGAAATCTAAAATAAAGTTAGGAGATTGTATTGTTTCTGTTCATTGTCTACTTAAAGATGATGAGAGTTCCTACACTGCTGGTGGGACTGCAAACTAGTGCAACCTCTGTGGAAGGCAATATGGAGATACCTTAAAGCGATACAAGTAGATCTACCATTTGAT
>CAUYRT010019165.1:0-29270 GCA_963574885.1 Lepilemur ruficaudatus
GGGAGCAGGGAGAAGCCAAGGTTCAGTTTCCAACATGTTAAATTAGGTCCTCTCGGAGGTGTTCTTGTGCACATTCCAAATAGTTTGAAACATGAGTCTGGAACTCAGAGGGAAGCTTGGGCTTTAGACATACTTTTTTATTTTTTTGGAGACAGAGTCTTGCTCTGTCTCCCCAGCTAGATTGCAGTAGCATCATCAGAGGTCACTGTAACCTCAAACTCCTGGGCTCAAGCAATCCTCCAGACTCAGCCTCCCAAATAGCTGGGATTACAGGCACACAATACCATGCCCAGCTAATTTTCCTATTTTTTGTGGAGATGGGTCTCAGTCTTGCTCAGGCTGGTCTTGAAGCCCTGGCCTCAAGCGATCCTCCCACTTCAGCCTCCCAGAGTGCTAGGATTACAGGTGTGAGCCACCGCGCCCAGCCTAGATGCACTTTTGAGCTTCTCAGTGTAGAGGTCACAGGTCAAGCTGTGGACACAGGCACAATTCCCTGGGGAGAAAGTGCAGGCGTGGTAAGGAGAGGCCACCACCAGCCCCAAGGAACATACACTCTGAGGACGTGCAGGCACGAGGAGCCAGCAAAGGGGACTGGGAAATAGAAAGAGGGAAATTTGAACAACAAGGTGTCTTGGAAACCAAAAGAAACCTCTAGTTTCCAGTGGAGAACAGCTTGTTCCTCACATAGAATGGAAAGGATTGGCACCATCATGGCTGGGGAAGGGGTGGTGGGGCAGTGGGCGCGCCCAGGGCTGGAGGGACTTGGTGGCCCGGTGAAGGTGCTCACATGACTCCAAGGCAACAAGGAGCCAGCACAGCCTGAAAACATCGAAGTGCTCAGACCAGGCCAGGTATTTTGGAAGGTCCTGTTGGCAGGTGCAGAGCAGGTGATCGGGGCTGTCGGGCCGTGGTGGCAGCAGCCCCACGGAGGAGGCTGCTCGTGTCCGGGTGGCAGAGGAAGGCACTGGAGTAGGGCAGTGTCAAAAAAGACAAAGAGGCCAAGACAGGTACGATGATTCAGCAGGACTTGGGGACAGAGGCAGCTTGGGGGTTAAGAGTGAAGGGGGCGAGGGTGACCGAGGTTGCAGTGGGACACTGTCGAAGCTGAAGCCCACACGGCGCAGTCTCAGCAGGTCACATCACAGCTCAGCCACCAGAAAGTAATTTCAGACTCACCCGATTTCCTTCCTTGTACTTCTCGCTCCTGTGAATAGCACACGTCGTGCAGGGTGACGTTGCTTCCAAGCCTCCCTCCTCCGCTGTTGGCTTTTCTCGCTCCCTCCGGGTCCCCAGCATCCCCCTCCCTACGTGCCTGTCCCACGACTTGACTTCGTTGTGTACCTGACCCACCTCTTTCCGGTTCCGAGGCACAATGCAAAGAGAGGCCTGCAAGGACTGGCTGGCCATTCCCCAGGGACAGGAGAGGAACCGAATTCACAAAGCCGGGACCCGGGAGTGAGACACGCTGTCCCGCCAAATGAGCAGCAGAACTGGCAAGGCCAGGGTTTGGTCTGGGCACAGCGGAGCACCTTTTCCTGTGCAGAACAGAAGGAAGCTCTTGGGGGCAGCTGGTTTCCCTGCCTGGCAAATGGTCCCGCCGAGATGACACACCAGCCCCAACGTTTCCTCCTCGCTCACCTGCGTCAGACGAAACGCTTGCGGGGGGTGACACCAGCAGTGGAAAGCCAACTCAAATGCACAAGACGGTATCTTTTAATCTTTTTGGCGTATTTTGGGAAGCTGCCTCCTGTTTCAAGCTGCCAGTGTTTGCTGAGAGGAAGCGGTCCTGGGGCTCTGGCGAGGGGCGGGGGTTAGAGAGGGACCCGGTGGGGGCGGAGCCGCCGTGCTGGTGACACCTCAGGACGCCCCCACTGCAGGAAACCTTGTGAAGAGCCTTTGAAAGTGTGGCCCTGACTGGTGGCTGTGAAGTGTTACTAAAAGAAGAAAATAAGACAGCCGTTACCTGAGATCACAAATTAGCGCTCCAATGTGAAAAGAAGCCTTGAGAATGTCAGATAGCTACAACAGAGGAAAGACTGAAAATCCTCAGTGGTACGGATTTGCCAAATTGGAATAAAGATTTAACCCTGCCGGACCAGAAATGGCCCATATCCCACATGACGGAAGGATTTCCCCCTCCCAGTTACTGATGCTGCGACAATAAGGCATCCCGGAGCGCACATGTGTGCGGACGGGACCGAGTTTCCCCTTACTGTGGAAACAAGGAGTTAGGGAGGTCCTAGGGCCTTGTTAGAGACTGCAGATGTGTCTGGATAAACTCCAGTCTTGTTGCTTTAGCTAACTATTTAAAGTCTGTTATTGACACATTTTTGAAGAACTGTCAGGTCATCAGTATGCACCGCAGCTTAGAGCTCTAACAAGGTCTGACGACAATGGGATGAGAACGTGATCTTTAATGTAACCCTCAGCTGATGCACTTTTGAAGGGGCCATCCTCTGCCAAATCAGGACTTTCTGAGTCTGTGCGAGTTTTCCAGTGCTTCTCTGATCACTTGAGCAATTGTTTGATCTGGTGTTCAGAGCTAAATTATTTGAAAATCATTCTCGTGGCTTCCCAGCCATGCCTCATTTTTTACCCTGACAGTCCTGTATTGCTTGGCTTGATCCCCCACTGAATTCACAGCCCTGGTTCTGAATGATGTTTTTCCTCTTTTGGAAACCCGACATCTTCCGTGGCAAAATGGTTGAGAGCCATGAGGAAATTCGAAGGAAGAGTCGTCCTTATTTTGCCAAACTTGGAATTAAGGCTTAGTTCTTTGGTTAAAAAAAGTGTTGACTTATATTGTCATGAAGGATTATTCATGGATGGATGAATAAATGAATTTCAGAAGCACCTGTTCACTGTTTATTATGGGTCCTTTGTTATGGGTTGGACACAGTGCTAGGTACTTGGGACAGGTACTTGGACAGGGTGTGCTCCTTGGTCTCATGTTGTTCTTAGATGGCTGGGGACAGACCCACACACGGACAAGCAAGGTAGGGAAATGTGGGTGGGGTGTTGCTTCTGCAAACGTAATGGAGGTATCAGGGGCTGGGGGGCTGGAAGAGATCCCAGGAGAGACCAGCAGCTCTTAAGGAAGCAGCATAAGGAGGAAAAGTCTAGCAAGTGTGTGAGCTCCAGCAAAGTTCCCACAGTCCTGGTGAGCTTCCTCCCGGGACCGGCTCACCCAGGAGGCACAGGAGGGCCAGCGCCTGGGGCCCACAATGTTTTTAGGACCTATGAAAATGTTTTAAATTGTTTTTAAATCAGAAGGATAAATCCAGCCTGGATTATGTTTGTCTTTCTACCAACATAGTCATAACATGCACATTTTGATATTCCTTTTAAAAAAGGAATTTTTATAATTTTTCTGAAGGAAGGGGCCCATGGAGCTAAAACTGCCTTTGACCCACAAAAGCTGTGCTGTGGCCTTGCTTCCTGCTGACCTTCTTAGCGACGCCTTGGAGTTGTCTCAGATGAAGACAAGAGAGTCGGGTTTTACCCTCGTGCTGGGACAGTCCCTGACTAAGAATTGCCCAGGGAATGTCAACTGCCTGCCCTTGGCTCTCTGACCCAGGACCATCCCCATCCCAGGTGGACCTCCGACAGAGAGCGGCAGGTCCCGGGCCGGCCACAGAATCCCATCGGAGGATCTGGGTGCAGAATCAGCAAACAGGGACGCCAGGGCTACATGCAGACAGCTGACCCCCGGTTTGCAACTGCAAGAAAGAGAAGCACCAAGAAGAGTCACCCGGAGAAGCAGGGACAAGGGCAAGGAGACAGGGCTGCTATGGTCACCAGGAACCTGAGCCAGGGAGAAGAAGCACCAAGGCTCACAAGGAAAGCCACTTCCTTGTTCTCTCGAAGAATGATGGGATGTAGGAGACCGCACCAGAGGGAAAGAAATGCACTGGTTCTTTTCTTCCAACAGGTTGTCTCTTAACACATTAACTGCCATGTGAGTTGTATTTAACTCACGCTAGTTTTGAGCCGGGGGCCTCATGAAGCGCATGCAACTCACAGGTCACTTCACCTTGGGAGCCAAGAGAACTGTTTTTCAAGTTGGTTATGACTCATGCAGAGAAAACAATGAAAAATAAATTTTTCGTTAAATTAGAAAGGATTGTTTTGTGTTCAAAGTTTTTATTATGTTTTGGTAATAAAACACCATGGCCCCAAGGAAATTTTTTTTCCTGGTGTGGCAGTCAGTGTGTTAAATCACTAATGCAGACCACACACGGCCTGGCCATCCAGGGTCACGAGAAGGACGCCCCGTAAGGCAGAAGTCTGAGATGCGGTGTAAGAGGGACTGAGATGGGTGGAGAGGGTGTGACATCTTTGACAGGTGTCTGCTCCTGAGAGGAGTGAGGCCAGGAGCTCAGGGCCAGGCAGGGCTATCAATGGGGCCAGACCTTGCAGCTCTGAGCCGGCCGCTTTCTCTAAAGGGGACCTTTGGCAGAGGATGAGAGGCACCGGCTCCTGGGCTGGCATTTACAGTCCCGCGGTGCTTCCTCCTGCCAGTCACCTCCTCATAAAGCGTGTCACCTTGGGATGGAGAGGAACTGGCACGCGCTGGCCGATCTTCTTTCCTTCGATTCCTTCTATCACTTGGCACAGGATTCTGTGCCCACGACAGTTTTGTCCCCAGAAGCCCACGGCCGAGGGCGTCGGAGGTGGCCTCACCGAGCACACCGCCGCCATCTGGGGAATGCCGTCCTCTTCGCGTTCTGGCTCCGGGTGCCTTATCCCCCAGCTCCGCAGAGAACCCCGACAGCTCCTACAGGCCATTCTTCAGAACGAGAAGCTCAGTGCTAGAGAGAGGCGATGTGGGGAGTAGAAAATGCTCCGTGTTTAGATTCTAGCCTTGCCTAAGCGGGTGATCTGGTCGGGGCTGGCTCCGCGGCTCCACCAGTCCCACTGGGTCCCCCTGCGCTCGGTAGGGCCCTTTGCTTGGTGTGATGCTCTGCTGTCCCTGTCTAGAAATTCTTAATAATTTTTGAACAAGGAATCCCATATTTTCATTGTTCATTGCAAATTACGTAGCCAGTCCCAGACCTCGGGCAAGACAGTGACAATACTGGCGACCCAGTCAAGTTGCGCTAGGCACTGTTCTAAGCACTCGAGGTGTATGAATGCACCTCACTGCAATCCCACCACATAGCTATTGGTATTTATTATTTGCTGGACTTCACAGGGGAAACTGAGGCACAGAGAGATTAAGCCACTTGTCTAAGGTCACAAAGCTGGGAGTTGGGAGTTCAAGATTCCAGAGTCTGTATTCACAGCTCCACACTCCGCTGCTTCTTAAAGAGATACTTGCCCTCTCTGGGCCACCCCTGGGCCACCCCTGGGTCTTGTCCTGTCTGGCACTCCCGGGCCTCCCGAGGTAGCAACACTGCTGGCACAGAAGGGCTCCGCCAGCTCCGCGCACGGTTCTGGTGAAACAGTTCACATGTGCCCTTCTCCCACCCTAGCAAGCTCTCCTGACGCAGCCAGGCCAGTCCTCGGGGGCAGAGTTGCTAAGTGGTCTGTCACCTTGCTGCATCCATGAGTTCCTGCTACCCAGACCTGCCTGGATCTGCCCGTCCCAAGCACAGTTCTTCAACTTTTCTTTTCCTTCTGTGAGCCTCCTGCGTTCTTCCCTGGTCTGGTCTGAAGTAGCCCATCTCTGGGTCTTACCACCGAGAGCCCTAACCAGCATGGGGCCTGGGGTGCTTGTCCATAGAGCATGGTGACAATGCCTGCCACCCTGGATTGCTTGCCATGTGCCTGACTCGGACCCAACACACAGTAGGGACTCTGAGAAAGACGGCTATTGCCATGTGGGTTCAAAGTCAAAAACTGTTCTTCAGCTCCTGCCGCTCCACTGGCAATTTATTCTTGCGGCCGCTCAGAGAAATTACATGTTTATCATATGCTCGGCTGAGGAGCCAAAGGAGCTCTTTATTCCGAAGTGAGATGAGGTTTCATCTCTGCCAGGTGTCTTTTCTGTAATGCTGACATCTTTCTTAAGCAGCAACTTCCTGTAGAGTCTCTCCGAGCAGCCGGCAGCCACGTTGGCAGCCCCAGACTGCCCGCAGGTTCTCTAAGTGTTGCCAAGTCGGGGAGGCACCTTCGAGGCCTCCTGACCACATGTGAGACTGTAAGAGTGGCCTGTTTCCTGCCTGTAGGCCCCGCCTTCCTCCCAGAGCGTCATATGGGAATGTGAAGGAAATGAACAATCTGACCTGTAGACGTGTGGATTCTTTAGACTGAACTGGCCAAGTCTTGAACAGGCTTTCATGGAAAATAAGTGAAATAATTCCAAAAGGAGTAAAACTCAAAAGTCCTCGCAAATCTTTCAAAACCAGGTTATTGTGCTATCCAGATACGAGGTTGAAGTCGGCTGCTGGGGTCCTCCCAGTTCGCAGCTGCCGGGTGGAGACAGCCTGGGGGACAGAGAAGGGCAGACGTGGGTGATTCCACCTCACTGAAGCTGGCCCGAGGCCCGCTGCCTCTTTGCTCCCTTTGCTCTAGAGCTGCCTGCATCGCATAGGAAGAATCCCAGAAACATATTATAGCACACCCGTCTCCACCTTGTCCATTCTTGAGGCTTCTCCCAGAAATCCGTATTTACAAGAAGAAAACATAGGAAACTACTAAACAGATTTCGGGGCTGATAAATCCCCTAGGAATCATGCACTGTCAGGGAAGGAGGAGGCAGTGCCAAAAACCAGTAAAAACTTCATAAAACACGAGGCCAGTCCCAGAAAGGATGGTCAGGGTTTTCCGGGGCAGACCCGGGCTTCTCCGTGGTCCCCTGGCAGCAGCGGGCCGCCGGTGCGTGAGTGGGATCCGGTGTGACTCCTCCCGGGCTGGACTCTCACCTCTCTCACTGGCAGACCCACCCCGGCTGATCCTGCGCCAAGGTCTCGCCGGGCAGCCCTCTGAGGCAGGCCGCCAGAGCACTCAGAGAGGCGGCGGGTGGCCAGGCTGCTGGGTGGGGGCGCTGCCCCGCACACTCCCTGAGTCCAGGAGGCTGCAGTGGCAGCTGCTGGGAGAGGAAATGTCCTATTAAGGCAGAGCCTGGCACTGGGCCTGGGGGTCTGCTCTGGAGGGAAAAGCAGGAGTTCTCCCCTCCCCAGGAATCTTCAAAGTAAACGAAGGCCCAAAAATGGACCTGCCGTGAGTCCCGCTGGGAGACGAACAGAACGCAGCCAGCTCTGTGGACAGGGTGTGTGGAGCACGTGGGGTCGGCGGGAGATGTTCGGGTCTATTGTCAGGACCCTAAATCCCACCTTCTCTGCCTCCTGGGGGCTTCTCACTGCCTTCCGGCCTCTCAAGCCAGTTTGATCAAGGCTGTATTCCGGCGCTTGCCATTGTCAACCGCAAAGAGCTCTAATACTTTTCCCACCTAAACCACACGTCACAGCAATGGAAGCAAGTTTTAAAGAACTTTGCCGGTTCGGCCTAATCTCAGTACACTTTGCAGTGGTCACTGCTTTTCTCACGGGCACAGGAGACTCTGAAAGGTCACCAGTTAGAAGATGTGTCCCAGGCAGCTAACTGAGCATGGCTGGTGTGTAGCCTGAGACCGTTAAATAAGGCAACCTCTGTCACCAATCGTCACGTTCCTCTTGCCGCTCCGCTGCCGCGGGGAGCGTGAGTGCCGCCCGAAGAAGGCAGAGCAACCACTTAGGGGATTCCATGCAACTCAGCAAGTGAGGGCCACGGAAAGCCTTTCCAGTTCCCGAGGGAAGAGAGGAGGTCAGAGGAGGTCATTGTCCTCCCTCCCCTCACCCTGTCCATAGTGAAAACCCGGCGGACGGGACAGTAGGAATTCTCAGACAAACAGAAAGGGCGCGAAAGCAGAGGGGCTCACCCTCTCTCCTTAGTCTCTGGACAGACTTCGTCGTTTACGCCAGACCAGGGTGTGTGGCCACGGGAGAATAGAAACCGTGGCTTAGTGTTTTCTAAGCCAGAAAGGGGCCTAAGACAGCTCCCCCAAGTCTCCCCCAGCCATCGGGCAGAGAGGGAGGGACCCAGAAGTTCCTGTTGCTCCCAGGGGAAGATGTGGAAGGCGCCTGGGAGTTGAAAGCCGCCATCTCAGCATCAGTGGCCAGAGCAGGGAAGGACGGGCCCCTTCCCAAGACCGCAGGCTGAGTGAGCTGGGGGCAGATGGAGTCGTCAGGACGGGGTGTGGGGAGAGGAGGACACGCCAGTCTGGGACCACTGCAAGACGCCCCCATTGCAGGCAGGGCCAGCCCCCACACAGGAATCCCTCCCAGCAGCCAGGGCGGCTCCTCCTTGCCCAGGTGCCCTTGGGGGAGGCGGCAGGAGAAACCCCAGAGATGGGGCTCTGACCCGACTCACTGGTGACCCAAAGGCAGCTGTTCAAACAGAAGGAGACCCTCAGTGGCAACCAATGACCTGCCAATGGCAGGTTTAAAGCATTCCAGATGTCCCTGTCCCCAGAGAATCCTGGTATGATCTTGAAAAGGAAGAAAGTGGGGAACACAGAGCAGCAACAGTCACCTGCTCATCTACCTCTGCGTCTCCGCTGCTCCATTTGTAAAATACAAAGAAACATTCCCAATTAGACAAAGGTGTTTTAAGGACCAGATGTCTGAAAGTGCTTTTATAAAAAACAAATGTGCTATCCAAATGCGAGATCAAACACACGCTCCTGTCGGTGCTTTTCCGATTGGAGCCCCGCAGGCAGATCCTCTGTGTGTATCTTCGTGCTTTGCTTGCAGCATAAAGAAGACAGCGGGCGACAGCATTGCTGATCCCTCCCACCACGGTGTAGGATCTGCAGCTCCCAGGGACAGATCCAGCTGGCAGAGGAAGGGGCAGGGAGTAAACACAGTAGGCTCCTAGGTCTGAGCCTCCCTTTCCCTGGGTGGAATGACCAAGTGCGCTTCTCCCAGCTTGGTAAGATTTTGTGATGAAGCAGCCGCATAGCCAAGCCTTCCTCTCCCTTCTCTGCCCCCCACATGCCCACACTTTTCAGGTATTTAATTTTCCCTCTGGCCAGCATCTGACCCGTATTTCAAATTTTTCTCTATTAAACATCTGACAAGATAAGAAGAAATGACACATATATTTAGAGCAAATGAGATGCTTTCATTGGGCTCAGCAACCTTCCATTTGTTCAGGAGTGAATTGTAGTATCTGTTACTAATTGTATGGTTAAAATATTAGTTGGATGCCCTTGAAATTTTTACAGGCAACTGCATTTATAATCAGTCAGATACACAAGGCAACAACACAGCAACAGTTCACTCCAAATCCAAACTACATGTCGTCCAGATTTTGTATTTATAATTGAGCCTTACTGTCCAATTTTACAGGGAAATTAAATATCCTTAATATTTACTGATAACTTCAGAATTCTAAATAAAAGAATTGAAAAATGGATTTTAAAAAGTGCTCAAAATAACAAGAGTTTGAGTTAGATACAAATTTATCTCACCCTGTTTAGGAGTCTGAGATTCAGAAAGCTCTATCTTTCAGAGGTAATGACGTGACATTATTTTAGCCGGAAGACCAGGATCATTTTGTAGGCCAGAGCAGAAGCTTCCAGTAGATAAAGTTTCAAGTGCCTGGTATTTATTTGTCCATGAATACAACCCTAATAAAAGACTGTAAAGTTTAAATGGGTACATAGTTGGAAAATAACTGTGGTGCTCATAAAAACTAGATCGTAGAATATACGGATGAGAGTCTAAAACCCTGGGGAAAAGATTAGGAGAGAGGTGGAAAGTGACAGCATGTTCGGCAGGTGCTTCCTCAGAGACAGGATTTACGGGCATCTCTGGGTCCTGGGGGGCTGCGTCCAGGGAGGAGCCTTCACTCAGCAAATCCAGCAGCCTTGTTCCCGCCCTGCGCCTGTCCGCCGGGGAGCCGGCTAAGCTCCTGGGGATGTGAGCTGGTGGGGCCAGGTGAGCGTTGTTCCCTTCCCTCTCACCTGCTCGCTGCACCACAACAGTCGGAGACCATCCTGGAAACGGCCGTTGCCATTAGCTGCTGCAAAGAGCATTCCTGAAAACACTTCCATCGGGAGGCCGCCCTGTCTCTGGCAGGACAAGGTGCTTTATAACAGGATTTCCCCTTTTCACAGTGATTCCTTTAGAAAGGCCACTCATTTGTTCAGAAAGAGCCATCTGCTATACACCAGGCGCCTCAACAGTAAACTGTAAATACCATATCACTGATTAATGGAATTTACTAAACAGAATGCCATCTATGATGCAATGAAACTATGCCTAATATAACATCTGCCTTCTTAAAAACAAATTGAGAGTATCATTAAAATAAAACCAAAGTGCAAGAAAAATAAGACCATATGTAGAAGTTTGTAACTAAGAACATATGTCAGTGAAAAGAAAACCTAATAGCATATTTTATTACTAATTGTTTAAACCAACATGTAGTATATAAACCTTTGTCCCAAATACTGCTGCTTTTCATGATGCTCAAAAGAAGAACCATGTTTCATTAGGTCTGAGACGCTATCAATTATAAGATGCACTGTTATTTTATACAACATCAATAAAGAAAAACATGCTGCCAATTGGCTGTGACACTACGGTCGTATGCCTGCCCCGCCTGTCCACCTCCACCAGGAGACAGCATACAGCTCATGCTGGGATAGCGGTTCTCAACTAGGAGTGTTTTACAACCCCTTCCCAGAGGGGACATTTGGCAATGTCTGTCATCACAGCTGGGGTGGTGGTAGTACTGCTATCTACCGAGTAGAAGCCAGGGGACCAGGGTTGCTGCTAAACATCCTACAATACACGGGCAGCTCCCAACAACCAATGGTCATCAGCCCAAAATGTCAACAGTGCTGGTGTTGAGATGTGTGCTCAGGGACAAACAAGGAGACTTGCTTGCACTTTTTATTTCTGTGACGATGAGTACCATCACCTTCTAGATTCTTTTTTTTTTTTTTTTGCCTTTCATTTCCATAGAACGTTGATCTTACGCACTGAGCCCATTCAGAATGCATATGTGGAGACTGCAACAAAGCTTCTTAGGAGTAACCATGAGTTGGAGCAATGATTTATTTCAATAAATTAACCTAAGCTCCGCGCAATCCTTTATTTCTTCTACTCTAGAATAAAACCAGAAAATGCACTTAGACACATCCTGAATTTTAATTATACTTTCAGAGGATACAACGGTTGTGTGAATTAAGAAGCAGTAAAATTAAAGCGATTTTTCCATACACACAGAAAGATGTGGGCTTAATGTGTATTATAATTAGGGACAAGGAAATCAATTGTAGAATTTTTTTTTTAAAAGATACTAAAACCCTAAATTGCAGTGACCTGCTGGCCTTTTCCAGCTTGTTGTTTGTTCCCCTAAAATCATTTTAACACCTTTTTAAGTCCTAGTTCTGGCAAGTTGCTAAACTCTGTAGTGATAAAGTTGGCCCTTATAGGAAGTTTCTTGGTGTTATAACAGGAAGCTGTAGGAATTAGAAAAGGCCTTTATTTGATCTTTTCAGTCCAAAATATGTCTGACTCGACGTACTTGAACTTCTGAGGGGTGATTCAGAAAGTCTCGGAACACTTTAGGGTTGACCGATGAGAAGCAAAAGTCACAAAGAATTTGCTCTTCCGCCGTCCTGCTTTCACTGAGACGCTGGGAGGAAATATGTGAAAAGGGCTTGGGTGACTCGGAGACAGCTCCATCCCGGCAAATAAAAGGCTCAGCTTTCAAGGAGGAGTCTGACGCATTCCAAGACGGAGACAGGTGCTGACCTTCACTTTAGGTGTTGCTGACAACGGGTCTTTGCATGTTTTAATTGTACCGTAATATCCATTAGACAGACATCACACTATGGAAACATCACCAAGAGCCAGTCCAGTTCCAGGCAAAACCCTGGGGTGCCTGTACCGGGCAGAATTTGCTGGAGGCTCTTGACTCTCTGGTTCTGTTTCTGCCCTCTACAGTTGGGCAGCGTATGGCCAGCAGCCACCTGCAGTTTTGACGTCTAGTGCACCCTCCCTCTCTCCCTCACTCTCTCCTTCCCTCCTTCCCTCCCTCCCTCCTTCCCGCTCTCACTCTTAATCTCAAGGCTCTGATTTCTGGCGGTGGCAGCTTTCCCTACAGCAGTAAAAACGCCCCCACCCCTTGGCATCTCTAGGCACACCTAGTCCACAATGGTGTAATATTTTTAAAGCTTTGCTTTTATCATAGTTAATAGTACACCCTACTTAAGGAATCAAATCGTTTTAAGAGACACTTTTGTGAAAACAGCACTCTGCTCCCTTTCCAATTTTCTCCCCCAGAATCATCACTTCCAACCTTTTCAGCCAATAATCTTTCTATTTATCTGTAAATAAGATGGTGCATTTTTATTTTTCATGTTTCATCATTATATCTTGAATTCTCTTTATGGAAGTCAGGCGACTCATTCACCACAGAAACATCCCCTTTCCTGCCCGCAGCTCCCGCTGCGGTTCAGTTACTTTTCTGGCTAGATCATTATTCAATAATTACGTTATTATAACTGTGTAAATGCTACTCCCAGGGGAGTCAAGTAGTTACTGTGATTATGTTTCTTTCCTATATAGCACTGTTTTCATCAGAGCGAATGTATGTCCCTCTTTTTATTTTCTCTATGGAAATGTCCTTCAATCCCCAGTTCCCCAATTGCCTAATTCTCTTCTCATGACATTCAGACATTCTATGACTTTCACCCTCTTGCAGAAGTCTCTGTCAGAGCATTCAAGCCACATCAGTCTGATTCGTTGCCCTCCAGGGCTGGTACAGATCTCATTGCAGATCTCCCTTTATTGTCATCCTGAAATTCTTTTTCTTCATTCGTCTCCTATACTCATCGTCTGTTACGTGTATCTCACATTTTCCACTCTATAGGTTTATATGCTTGTTTTGGTGGAGCACATCCTGCAGTAGCTTCCTGAGAAAGAGTTGGTGGACAGTACAATTTTGCGATTTCACATATTTGAAAATGTCGATTATAGTCTTACTTAAAGGACAGGAATAAATTCTGGTTATTTCAGAATTGTTGGGAATAAATTCTAGATTGAATGCAATTTTTTCTCCAGGATTTTGAAGGCATTGTTTCATTGTCTTCTAACCTCCCAGTGTTATTTTTGAGAAGTCCAAAGTATTCCTGATTTCTGAGACTTTGCAGGATATCTGGAAGCTGGTAGGATCCAATTTGCTGAACTTCATGATGGTGACCTTGGTATGGTTTGAATTTTATCCATTGAGCTAGACACACGGTGAGTCCTTTCCATCTGGAAAGTCATAATCTTCTGTTGTGAAAAATGTTCTTAAATCTTTATTGGTGATTCTTTTCCCCTATGTTTTTCTGTTCTCTTTTCTAGAATTCCTACTGTTTCTATGTTGAATCTGCATGACTACTCTTATTCTTTTATTTTCTTAATCTTTCTCTTCTGTCTCTTTTTCTCTAATGTCTGGGAGATTTATTTAACCTTATCTTTTAATCCTTCTACTGAGTTTTTTTTATAGTTTCAATTTTTATGAGCTTTTCTTTAATCCTCAAATGTTTCCCTTTTTATAGCTTTCTTTTCTTATTTTATAGATACAATATCTTCTCTTTTATCTCTGAGAATATTAGGTATTTTTTTTTTAAGTTTTCTTCTCCTGCATTTTCTCTTAATTCCTTCAAGTTATTTTTTTATTCTGTTTGTTTTGGTCTCTGTTTTTCCTGATACGTTATGGTTGCTGTAGACTTCTCTCACACCTTCTTTGTTCTTGTTGGGTTATGACTTTGTAAGTATCCTTCATTCATTTCAGCTGTGTCTGTGGGTTGTGCATTTATATTTAGGAGCAGGGCACCAGAAAGTCCACGGAAGGAGTCTGTGTGTTATTGGGAATTGTCAACTGTGGACTTTGGTGGATTGCAGTTGGCTGAAATGTTTTTATTAGGAAAATCTGGTGTCTGTATCTCTAGGTTTTTCCTCTTGGGTTCCTCAGAGGAGGATCTTCCAGTCCCTTGTCTTAAGGGCAAAAGACCATTTGGTGGGGTGCTGAGGGTCGTGTCCAGGAAGAGATCATGGGTCTTGGCACAGAGGTGAATACTTGTTCAGCCTTTGCTTTTAGAGGGGCACCTCTCACTCCTCCATGCCGGAGTCTCTCAGCAGGAGACCTGTGTTTCACCCTCTCCGTAAGATAGACCTGTCATCGTCTGCCAAGTCCAGCGAGTGGATGGTGTCTGGAAATGGGAATTGGAGAAGGGATGTGGTACTGATTGAGCTGATTCTTAAACAGACCTCCACTTAATCCTTCTGTTTGGTGTCACCTTCACAACACGCAGTGAAAAATCAACTGGTTTCATAAAAACTTGAGTCTGTTGAGGGTCTTTTAATACGTACCGTTCTCAGATCTACTTAGTCAATTGTTCATCACTTAACAAAATATTGTTGCTGTCATCTCCTTTTTCGTCTTTTTTGGTTTTATTGCATGTGTTTATTTTAGCTGGATTTAGGGAGAAATCAAAGGTACACAGGTGTTCAGTCCCTAGTGTTCTAAAGGCCCTTTGTCTCCTAATGGCCACATGATGTCCCCAAAGAACTCTGACCAAAGGTGTTTGGAGCACTTGCCCCAGCCCCCAGCCTGGCACTAACCCTATGATCTGGGTTCTCTTGAGGGTCTGGGTCACCTGCTTTTCTCTGTGATAGAAAAACTGCGACTACGTGATTGACTACTGCATGCAAATCACATGGATGGCAGTTCCCAAAAGAAAGGAATGCAGCACTGACAAGTAGGCAGCAAATGCCCCAGACACAGGGCGGCTTTGTCCTCCAAAAGGTGCTGACCTTGAGCAGGCAAGGATTATCCTCGGTTGCTTTGTATTAAAAAATGTTGGCACCATCTCAGAAGCACTAGTTAGCCAAGCATGAAGCACCTCCCTTGGTATTTTCCTCCACTGTAAGCCTCAGCAGCATCTGTTCACACTTAGTGCTCCCGGATCAATTTATTAATGCAGATGCCCATGGAAGTGCAAGGACAGCAAAGGCTTCCCAGAGAAATCCCGCACCCTTGGGGGGAAAAGGAGGCTGAGGCAGGCTCTCCCAGAACTCTGCACCTGGGGCGTTGGCAGTGCACATGGAAAGGGGGTAGACACAGTGTCCTTCCTTTATTGGGATGACTAGTGGAAAGGGGGTGACGTTTATTTCCCTGCTTTAACTGCCGAAATCCTAAAGGAAGGAAATCTTATGCAACAAATTTAAATCATCTGCATACATTGTCAGGTAGATGCTTTTTATTCTGGTAAGGATTTCTTTTGTATTAGTCTCTGAAACAAGATGTCTGGGACATTCAAGGAAATAATGTCATTTTTCTTAAGAGTTTAAATGCTAAGCTAAAAGAAAACTTTTGTTTCCTTTTGAGACCTCTGGCCTTCTATGTCACAATGACGCAGCCCAGAAGACAATGCTTTTGAAGGACATTCTTAATGGCAAACTTTAAATGAAGTCAATAGCTGGTATCTCCATGACAATGCTTGTATGCTATTGTCCTTTTCATACTTAACAAGAACAAAAGGCCACAGCCAGACCAATTAGTCACATAAGATGGGACATGATGACATTTTTACTCCAGAACTTTTCTGGTATAAAAGGGCCACCCAAGGAGGATTCTGACAGTCAGTGTGAGGAATTTGGCAATAAAACCACCTATCTGTGCAGATTTGGGGACGTCCAAAATGATTAGGTAAAAGGCTGAATTTTTTGCAAAGAAAAATGTTGAATTTTTGTATGGTTTTTTACTTATACTTGCCTGGATGAGACTAAATCTTTGTGTTATTTTTTCCATTCTGCAGCTCGTTAAAAATCAACCTTATCTTAGTTCTGTCTCTGTCCGCCATGGCCGTGCTCTGGTGCTATCCCGTCCCATCTTCCAAGGTGAGTGTTTGGCCTCTACTTTTGATGCTTGAATAGATGACTGAATTGTAGGGTATGTAAATTCAAAATAATCTCAAGGAATATGTGACATAAAAATAATTTCCTTTATTATTAGAGTTTTCAATACAAAAGTGTAAGCAGATTGAAGAAATTAGTAAAAGGAAACATTTATGTAAAAATAAGTATTAGTGGACTATATCAAAGTTTGTTTTGAATAACTTAGGGATTGGCTCCTGCATAGGGAAATATTCATTTCAATGTAAAATGTTAAGTATTTTGCCCATGACAGATTATTTGCTCTATGTGCATTCACTCATAATCAAAACAAACATTTAACCATTGAAACTATATTAAAAATACAGTGATTATTTTTCAAAAACACTTCATTTCCTAATGTTACAATAATAGGGACTTTTTTCAGATGAAGAACACAGACACAATGTTAGGTCTCAGTAAAATATCACAGGAAAGATTAATTCATATATTTATTCAACAGTATTGATGGAGCTCCCATGTTTCTTGAACTGTTCCAAACATTCAGAAAACAAATGTCTTTCTTTGGAATATTGAATACTATTTCTACATGATATTTCAGTTGTTTTTATGTGGCTATTTTAAAGTTTTAAAATATCATTTGTCACTGATGAGGTTTTGAACTTTAACTTTTTTTTTCACTAAAATTTAACCTGTCACACTGTAATTACTAAAATCAATGTAATTTATGAAACTCCTTTTAGGATAAAGAGCTGTCACATAAATCCTAAATGATAAGTGTAGGTCCAAACATAATGGTCTAGTTATTTGTGTTATTGGTCTTCTCACTAAGCCTCTCATCTGTCATTTTTCTGTCTCCTGTTTACTTAACGCAGCTTCCTTTCTTTCCTGTTTACTCCTATGAGCATTCAACTCCAACCGAGTCGTTGATTCCGTAAGACACCGCGTTGGCCAAGTATATTTTCTCAAGAGCCTTCCTAATTACTTTCTGTTCTCTCCCCAAAGGTTTATTCATGACACTGCTGTCCAATAACAGACACTGTCTGCAGCTTCTTCTTTTTAAATTGAGAATGTGCTTTATTCTAAAATACTTATGAAACCACCTTGCCCGTAAATGAAATGTTTCTCCTCGCACCGTGCTTTCCGTATTTCTATTTTTGCACGTGGCAATTTTGTTCCTGTGATTACCCGGTTGTGCTGTTAACGGTGTGGACGGTATTCGTGCCAACTTGATTGCTTAGGGTGAATGATTATGCAGACAACTGACGCATAGGCGCTTAGCGTATTTGTCGTGAACCTCATGAAGTCCGTCAGCCAGGCAGACACACAGTATTATTCTGACACCGAGTCTGCCCTGGCCAGGGCTGCCTTCAGTGATCCACAAAGGGCATCAGTATCTTTTTAGGGATGTTTAGGGGTGTTTTAGGAATCTGATAGCCAGAACTGGTACATTTCTTTTGCAGTAAAAAGGTGGTATCATGAGTATTTCTGGAAAGAACTGGATTGCTTCCCTTCCTGCAGTGACTCATGGGCCCCTCCCTCTGGGGATTTAAAATAGAAGACATTCTCTGTACAGCCTTCAGATTTCCTCTGTTAACACAGGGAAATGTTCAACTAAAAGTTTTGATTGGTTTTCTCATGACCAATATTTCTGAAACTCTCTTTGCCTATTCCCAGATCAAAAAGGGGGGCGGGGAAAGCCCACTTACTTTTCCCGGAGTTCAGTGGGAATTTGCCTGGGAAGCTCCAATCGCAACCTCTCCAGTAAACCTCCCCGTCGTGGGGGAGAAGGAACATTTTATGAGCTCCGGCCCCATTGCAACTTCCAAGTACAGTAACCCGAGACCAAACTTGTTCTCCTGCACCAAGATGGAAAAATGTAAATTTTTACTTTGTAGTATGTCTATTTATAACAAAGGCGTCCGCCTCCCTCTTCCTCTTGTAGTTCTGAACAGTCGAGAAGCCTGGGCTTGGAGTCAGATGCTGCAGCTTGGACGGCTTTATCTACAAGCCATTTAATTTCCTCATCTAGTACTGAGGAAATAATAGTACCTACTTCCTAGAGCTTTTTTTGGGAATAAAATAAGGGGGTGCACCTAAAGCATGTAGCACAAAGGTCCTCGACCAGACCTTGAGTCCTTGATGAGGAACTGAACAAAGTCAACAGATGAAGGCAGCCATCCTGTTCAAGGAGCAAGACATCCCTAAGGAGAACCTTGGCAGATGGACCAGGACAGGCCCCAGAAGGAAAGCGGTTCTGACTGAAGCCTGGAGTCTGATCATCATGGGTTGTTTTCTAAGCGAATTTATAAAACTATTCCCAGGACTAATCACTGCCACTTGAAATATTCTGTACAAAATAATAGCAACAAGACAACCACGTATGGTGCATGGTGTCAATACTGAGTAGCAGCAATTACATAAGTAGTGTAAAAACCAGACAAGTGGGCAGATCACTCCAAATATTATTTTGTATCTAGATAGAATATACATTATATTTTCCCAAAATTTACTCCCTTAAGAAGATCGGATATATTGGGTTTATTGTCACAAGATTTGGAAAATTGTTGCTATTGAAATAAACTTTTAACCCTAATGCTGAATTCTCTTTCTCCTCCCCCATCTGAATTGCCAGGTGTCTGGAAAATCTGATTTCTTCCTCATCCTGCTGAACAGCTGCCCAACCAGGCTGGACAGGAGAGAGGGACTAGCTTTCCTAAAGCCAGTTTTGGAGAAGACATTTATGAAAAGGTCCTTTCGCAATGGAGTCGGCACAGGGGCGAAAAAAACTTCCTTTCGAAGAGCAAAATCATGAATAAGTGTGCAAAGGGCTCTGGGAATTAGTCTCAAAGGATGCAGAGCAAGACGGACACGCTCACAGACAGCCGTACCTTTCTCATTGAGTGTCGGTGTGCTCAGTTCTCAAATATCTTTCCTCTCCTCGCTGGTACAGAGTAAACTGAGTTTTTTTAAAAAATGTAAACCTGTCTCAAACTTCCACTTGTGAGAGAAAAAACTATTTATGTGGTCAGTGAGTAACTTTCCCAAAACGGAATGGACACATTTGCTTTCGTCTTAAATTGGCCAGAAGGCATGAGCGTGTTTAGAGTCATGACAGTACTGTGATATTTTTCCCTTCCTGTAATATCGTAATACTGAATACTGTAGAATTTTTCCCTTTTAGTATGGTTTCCACAAATGACTTAGCAGGACCTATTTTGGGGGGGATGTGCTACTTCCATTTCCATGAGAGTCTTGTGAAATTAACCAAAGTTACGGTTAGTGGCACAGCTGTATGAATCAATGGATTAACAGGTACCAGGAGCAAATGTTGCCAGAGCCCTTGAGATGGAATTCTTGTCTCCCCTTTCCAATTCCAAATATACTTATATATGGATCGTTGTTTTGTCTTGGAAATTTGTTGCCTTTTAAAATCTTTAAACACAGAAACGCCACCAGTATCAACAATGACAGCAGAGAGACTGACTACCTGTTGCCCTGTGTAGTGTGGGGTGCTGTTTGGGAACCTGTTCCCCAAAACTGTGCTGACCAACGTCCTCCCCTTCCCTCCCCAACGAAAGACCCATCACCTCTTGCATCAAAACCCCTGACATTGCTTTTTTAAAAAGGATAATGCAACATTGGTTGATAGGTTGTTTCAAAATCATAAGGCAATAAATGTGTTCATGCATATTGGCTTCTACAACATGCTAATGGTGTTCACCGGGAGCCACACACAGCTCCTAGGCTGGGAGTTGCGGAAGCCGCAGGACAACCTGTCCATAGTTGCTGGCTTCAGATACAGCCACAGCGTCTTCAGAAAACAGGATCACAGTGAGCAGGTCACACAGTAACCAGCTAGGTCTGCACAGCCAAATCTATTTCTACAAAAAGCAGCCTTCAAATGTGGCGTTTTGCTGCAGCTGCTAAGTATCCACTGCAAAAAACTGAGGTCTCTGAAGGTCTTCTGTGGTTTGTTTCTGACTTTTATGAAAGCGTGGTCCTTCCTTGGTCACAGTCACACCCCCAGCGCCCAAGGCACCTCCTCCCACCTCCTGCCCCTAGCAGCTGCATGAGAGGTCACACCTGCCCACGGCCAGCACTTCAGCACTGTGGCTATCACCTCTTACCACCTCTGTCCCCAGGGCACATGGGGCTGGGCGGGTGGGACACTTTTGTTCAGGTATTGAAATGGGACATCAGCCCAGAGGTGTTCTGGGACCTGGTGTGGACCTTGGAACCATTGCCCTTACCTGCCGATGGCAGCAGGTTACCCTCCTGCTTGGGGGCCACAGGGTTGGCTCAGAGTATTGAGATGTTTAAGAAATATCTAAAATAATAAACAAACAAAAACCTCCAAAGTGGTTGTATCATTTTTTTAACCAAAAAAATGATGATGTTTCCTACTTCACTCTAAGTGTGTGGACACAGAGGAAGTGACAAAGTCCTCAGGCAGTTTAAGGACTAACAAGCCCTATGTGCTTTTGTTTTCTGTCACTGTGGCCTCTGCCTTTGTTCCTGGGGGCCAAAATCTAAGCAGTTGGCTAGTGGCAGCTCTGCTGTCCTAACTCTTGACCCCAAGACTGGACTTGTCCCGGAGCATTTGAACGTGCAGCAAACAGACCAGCCCTCAGCGGCTGCTCCCGGCTCCGCAGCACCGTGAGGCTTGGTGGGTAACATGCAAAGTGCTTCCAATAAAACGTGGAAAATCTGACAGAGGCTTGTCAAGGAAATTGGTATTTCTTACCTGCCTAACATTATTGGTGTGGGAGCTAACTAGATGGGCTGACAGGCGTTATTTACTCCTTGAGAGTAGAAAACGACTCACTGTATTAATAAGCCCACGGTAAGTGTGACGTCCATCAAGCATCCTGTGTACAGAAGAGAAAAGACTGCTCTTCAGGGTAATCTCCCCAATTTTCTGTTATTTTCATCTGTATGGACTGGTTGCAATAGCAAAAGCCCCAAAACATGATTGGAAAAATTCATTTCCCACTTCTGGATCTAAAATGTCATTTTAACCTCAGGGGGAGAAAGGCCCATGAAAAAGTATTTGCACCCTAGAAATTGTCGCAGATGAAAACCTGGCAGGTAGGAAAATTTGCTTCCTGAGAAAAAATGTAGCTCTTGTTAAGATTTTAGGAATAAAGTGTTTAAGACAAAAAATACTTCTAAGTTGCCTTTAGAGAAGGTCATGGAAAAGGTGACCAAGGGTGGTCGCCTGACCCTGGGGGACACTGAACCCCAACAGAGCAGCCCCCCATGCAATCACGGACTTCACTTTCTACAGGCTGCCGAGCAGGCCTGTCCCTTCCAAGGCCGCACTGGGAGGGGAGTGGTGTGGGGTGACAGGGGCAGTGATGAGAGGGCCCTGGTGACCTTTCACCCCCGATCACTGGGGGTACTGGTGGAGGCCTGAATTTCACCGTTAGAGCATGCATTCCAAGGGACAAGTAACTTTGGTTAGTTTTGATCAACTGTACCTGAATGCGATAGAGTTTCATGTTCTATCTGGAGGGATTTTACTGGACGGAAGGAAAAGAACTCACGAGCGCCATGAGCACCTGGGGAGAGAACGCTGGTGTGGAGCAGGAGAGCACATGGGGCCCCGGGAGGCAGGTACCAAAGACCCCAGGCCACACCGACAGCACTCGAACCTCAGGGCCCTTGTCCACTCAGGTGTGCCACCTTGCTCGAGCTCCTAGAATCTTTTTGAGCCCAAGTTTCATCACCCATGAAATGAGGCTAATATCACTTACCTTACAGGATTGCTCATTTGCTTATTTATTTATTAAAGTAGTCACTTGACACATATTTGTTGAGCACCTACTGTGTTCCAGGGACAGTGTTCTAGCCACTGGGACTGCAACAGTGAAGACGATGGACCAAAACTGTTGGAGTGGGGTGGGGTGGTGGAGACGGAGAAAACAAGAAAATATGTATGTATAGTTCTATACATGTACATGATACTTTAGAAGGTGATGAGGAGAAACGGCAAGGAAGGGGGAGATGGAGTGTTGTGGGGGGAGACGGGGCTGCCATCCCCAATGCAGCAGTCAGGGAAGGCATTGTCGTGAAGGATGAGTCAGAATTCCTAGAGTGGAGTGAGCAGGGAGAGGGTGCAGGCAGATGGGGCCAGACAGGAAAGGGGCTTCTGTACAGTCTTGCAGGACTTTTGCTTTTCCTGGGTGCATAGGAAACCACTGGAGGGTTTTGAGCAGAAAAATGACATTATCAAATGTAGTTTTAGCCTTCATGAATTCATAAGAATGAGAAATAAAATACACATACAGTAGGTTTCAATGAAAGTAGCAGTAATTCATCCTAACAATGACATCCGGCATCAGGGACTCCCTTCCTTGCCTGCTTCACGGTTCTGCCCTGAGAGGTAACTAAGCTGTGACCTGCAGTGCAGGTTGGGCAAGGACCCTGGGAAGTGAGAGGTTTGCTCTCCAAGGTGCTGAAGGAACTTGGGCTCCAGAGTAGATTCCTGAACTCCCATCTACAACTTGCCCCAAGGTGGAATGCTCCCACTGGATTCATTTTCATGTAAAAATGAGGGACATTTTGTTCTCACAAAAATTTGTTGAGATTTTCACAGAGCATCCCAAGCAAAGAAATGCAAGAATTGAGATTTCAACTCTTGTAGTTCAATTTTGGGGGTGCTCATCTTTTTTTTTTCTGTTAGCTATTTATTTCTAATGCTGAAACTTCAAAAGACAAATGGGGGCATCTATAAAATTTTTACTCCAAACACTCAATCTTATTCATCTTTGAGCAGTCACAGGAAAGGGAAATCTAAAAACAACTGGATTTCATTCTCCTCATAGAGTAAGACTGAGAATATGGCAGTTTGATATCAAAGTCCCATGCCTACACTCAATATTCTCATCTCCCTTTTGGCCCATCGGAAAAGCACAGCAGAAAGGAAGCACCGGGAACATCTCCTCCACCCCTCCCCTTTGGACACCTTTCTCTCCGTTGATACCAGATACACTCACATGGTAAAGGAAGAGGTTAGCTTCTCTGTTGACGGAAGATTGTTGCTTTTCTTCTCTTCTATGGGGTAAAGATTTCCTTCTGGTTGACCCCAACAGCTCTTTCTGGGCTTCCTGAGATGAACTCTGTGGCCCGTGGCTCCTCCTCTTCCAGAGGGCTGTGCGCAATTTCAACTTCTCCCAACGCCATCTTCCTGCAAGCCAGGTATGCAGCTTCCCTGAGCAGCTGACACCCCAGCTCAGTGTGCTTGGCCCCAGCTTGCAAGGCCATTCTCATGCTCGCCCTACACAAAGGGAGATGGCAGGCGGGATCCCCCTCCCAGAGCATGAGCCACGGTGGATCCATAGGTCCAGCCGTGCAGTGCAGGCACACTTCTCTGTGGGACGACAGAGACCAAGACCAGCCCCTGCAGGTGTGATCTGGCTGTGGAAACTTCCACCCATGATCTCTGTCTTGCACCGTGTGGTGTTGAGTGTGTGTCTGAGCCTTTGGTTGACATCTACCTGGCCGAAGTCTGCCTATCAGGTGCTAACTTCAGCTCATGCCCTATATGGAGAAAACTTCCCAAAAACTCTGACCTAAAGAGATCTTTGCTAAGTGAGACTCAGTATGTGTCAATATATGTATCAAACAGGCTCTTCCTCAAGGATAACCTAATTCTCATTTAATGGGTTTGCAATTTTGTGCCAAGGGCTTTCCATATATTGTCTCATTTACCCTTCCACAGCCCTGTTGAGGGGCCTGGGGAGGTTGTTATCCCATGTGCAGAAGAAGAAACTGAAGCTTAGACAGAGGCAGTGATTTTCTTGAGGTCACATGCCTGGTAAGCAGCAGATCTGCCTGGCTCCAAAGCAGGTGCTCTGTGATCTGTGACATCCAACTGCCCACAGTACAACCTCAAGGCTCAGTTGGAGGCAAATCTGTTTCCAGGCGCATGCGATTGTTGGCAGAACTCAGCTCTCTGTGGCTGGAGGCCCAAGTGCCTCAGTTTCTTGCTGGCTGTCAGCAGGAGGCCATCCTGAGTTCCTGGAGGTGCCGTCAGTTCTCTGACGTGTGGGCCCCCACCATGGCCACCAGCTTCATCAAAACCAGCACAGGGGAGAATCTTCCAGCAAGATGGGTGTTGCAGTCTTAGGTAATGTCATCATGAAAGTGATATCCCATCACCTTCAGCATATTCTGATGTCTAAAAGCAAGTCACCGGCCCTGCTCACACTCAAGGGAAGGGGTTCACACCAAGATATGAACACTGGGAGGTAGGAACCATGAGGGTAGAGTCTTTCTGCCACTGAAGTTGTGGGTGACACCTCAGCAGTGGGAGACCCCCATCCCACTCTGGACTGGAGCCCTAAGAAGGAGTGGGATCATAGCAAATGTGACCAGGGTGTGAGCAACACCCACAGAGAGGAGCTGTGAGGGGCCGTGTCATGAGTTTATGCACAGCAAGCAAACCCTGCCCTGCTCCCCTGTGTCCTGGGGAACAACCTTGAGGCTGAGACTTAGATTGATTTTAAGGCAAAACAACATAGGAATAACTGATTTGTTAGAGTCCTACTATGTGCCAGGCACTGGGTGAAGAGTTTACATATGAGCTCATTCAATTCCCATGACACCCTTAAGAAAACAACAAAATCCCAGTAAGGCAGGTACTCCCATTAGCCCCATTTCCCAGACAAGTCATCAGGCGCAGAGAGGTTAAGTTACCTGCCCAAAGCCACATTGCCTGTGAGCAGCAGAGCCAAGTGGGGAGTCAGGCCGTCTGGCTCCAGAGGCTGAGCGTGTCCCCACCTCAGCGTTGGAAGCCCTCCTCTCACTGGAGTGTTCAGGCATCTTGGGTGGCACGGGCTGCTTAAAAGCTGGCTGCAGTTGGGGTACAAGAGGGAGAGGGGAAACAGTAAGTACATAGAAAAGGCAAAAAGGACACAGTGAGGGGAAAGGAAGATGTATCAGAAATTTCCAAGATATGTTTCCCACGGTGAAATGTATTCCCATGGGAGAGAACAAAGGCGCACTTGGAAAATGCCTGGACCCAGTTCAAATTGAAAATGCTGAACTTATAAAGGAGCTGCCATGCACTCGGTAAGCACTGACATAATATTGCAAAGTGCTGTTCTGTGAATATCGGAGAGATGGTGGATTCCGACTACAACAGTAAAAGTGCTACGTTTTGCTGGAGAAGACAGCCTGCAGGGGGCTTGTAACTCTTGTTCTCCTGTCCACGACGGGACTTCACGCATCCCTGGGCAAGCAGGTTAGTAATTATCAAAGTGAATTATGGTCACTGCCAAAGGATGACATTAGCTAGAATCCAGCTTCCTGCCACCATGATGGAAACCCTCCAGGTACATAAAGAATTATGGGGTAAGATTCTTTTACAGTCTTTAAGAAGCAAGATCCGCAGCTCAGAATTGGCGCACTGCGTCCTCTCCCAGGCTTCTTTGGGTCTTGGTGGCCCAGCCCATGTGTGTGGCCAAATCGTTTCAGAGGGGTGTCACATTTCCTGGAGTTTATAAGAACCAGCTTTGCGGTTGGACATACCCAAGCTCAAAAGTCATTCCACTTAACATGTTCTGTGACCGTGGACATGTTCCCGGACCCCTCCAAGTCTCAGTTTCTTCATCTGCAAAATGAGACCTGTAGTGACACCACAATAGGGCCACAGCGAGAGATAAGTAAAATAATGTATTATGCACTCCACCCAACTTACCTGCTTGATCTCAGGCGAGTTCTCCGTAGATGACAGCCAGCCACAGCACGGGTGTTACGAACATTCCAGTTTAATGCTGAATAGAATACTGGGTATATAACTCGCACATACAAATTAGATTGGTAAGAATGAGGCAGATAATGTTTGCTGATGCTGGAACTATAGATTGGATATCACTCCAAGTATACTGCTAAGCTCATAGAGATGCCGGGATGGCTGAGTACCAAGAGAAGACTTCCATATTCTTTAGAATGGTGTAGCCAACACATAAACTAACTGCAGGGCATCGAGAGACTGGACATACACACGGGCAGACCGTACACCACAGTGCAGACCCACCTCTGCAGCAGCCAGTTCAGGAAGCCAATCGCTGTCACAAGGGGCTCAGAACAGCGAGGGCATGGTCAACGACTGCCAGCATCCCTAATATTTTGGCCACAGTTCCAACTCAGGACCAGAAGAGAAAGCCCAATATGCTCTCCACCCAATCACATGGATGTCTCTCTTCAAGTCAGTCCACCTGCAGCTTCCCCACACCGACACCCTTCAGACAGAGCTCACCTGAAACCGTCCCTTCCTTCACTGTAAGGCTCTCCTCTTCCCTGCTGGCCTTTGAGTCTCTGGCACAAGCAAGCGATGGCGTCTCACTCCCTTTGCCATAGCAAGTTCCGAACAAATACCTCTGACTGGTCCTCCCCTGCGTGGTCTTTGTTCCTCTCCACGACACTGACGTGGCAAAGGTGGCGTACACCAAGGCAAAGGTGGCACATGTCAAGGCAAACTTCACAGGGACGCTACCGTGTTGGTTGAAAATCAACACCTGCGGGCATAGACTTTTTAAAGTGGTTTTTTCCTTAAATAAAGACATGTGTATTCATTTATCTTACCATAAATTTAAAAAACAGACATTTAGAAAATTTACACAAAGCCAAGGACAAAGAAACAAAAGTGTAACCCTCACGTTACTCCCCGTAAGTGACCACTCTTGATATGTCCAGGTATCTGTGTGACATGGTGGAAGTACACACACACACACTTTTATATAAATGTGATCACATAATTCTTATTCTGACATCGGCCTTTTCGGTTCCAGAATAGGCATAGCTATCTTTCCACGCCAAAGACTGGTGAACTATACCACTATGTTGAACGTCTGTATAGCATTCAACTGAATGGCTATATCACACGTGGTCCAACCATCCTCTATTCCTGGGCGGTTATGTCATCCTCAGTAGTGTTAAAGGGAAGATTGGTACCACGTACACCACTATGCATTTGTCTGATTGCGTAGTCTTGGTAAATTGCTAGAAGCGGGGAAGCTGGCCAACAGGTGCACTCGCTTAAAATCCCCCCAGGCACTGCTCAGTTGCCCTCCAGACAGTCACGTCGCTGTGGGAACGCTGGACGTGTCTACCTTTTTCACTTTTACCGATATGGTAGGTAAAAAGCAACATCACATTCTTACATAAATTTGCACTTTTTCATTACTAGTAAGGACATTTTTACCCCAACACACTCACACATCTGGAATTCCACTATGAGTTGCTTTTTCATGCACTTGGCCCACTTTTCAGTTGGATATCTTTTCTTATAGATGTTAAAGCTTCTTTACATAACAGGATATTAGGCATTTTCGTTATATTTGTAATTATATGTTTGTGTTATTTGTGTTTGCCTTGCAAATATCTTTCGTGTTTCTCCTTTACAGTTTCTGGCTATTGGGTCATGGGAAAGAAAATATGTTCCCATTACAAGACAGGAAGAGGTTTTAAGGTTTTATTTAAATCTTTGATCCAGGACAGTATCTCTTACTTGGTTTGATTATGTTGTCCAGTGCATTTCATACATTAATCCTTTCTGCGCATTTAGAATGTCCTTCTGCTGACTTCTCATGTAAGTAACAGCTTGCTGAGTTTCGAGGTTTGCATTTTTTTCTGTCAAAATTTTGTAGATCTGGTTGCTCCATTTCATCCTGAAGTCCTGTGTGGTAGAGGGAAGTTCTAGCTAGTCTTTTTTGTTTTTTTTTTTTAAGCTTGTAAGTCCCCTGTTTCTTCTTATTGAATATTTATAAGTTCCATTTTGCTTCTTTAAAGTTCAGTAATCTTAGCAGGATAAATCTCAGTATTTATCATTCTCTAATAATATTTCAGGTCATGGAACATTTCTTGCAAGTTCTCTCCTCTCACATTTTTATTATGTTTACTTCCATTGTTCTGTTCTCCGATTCATGGAACCCAGTGTCATCTCCACCGTCTACCACATTTTGATCACTAAGGCTGAATTCCCCAGAAAATAGAATCTGAGCAAAGCTTCCTTTCAATTCTTTATTTGAAATGCAATCCCAGGACAACAAGGACAAAGGGAAAATGGCGGTGCAGCAACGAAAGAGGAACGGCAAATGCCAGGTCGTGCGTCACTCAGGTGGTCACACAGCGGTCGGAAGACACGGCTGGCGTTCTGGGGCCACACAAACCACGGTGCTTTGCGACAGCGCACTGGGGAGGAGGTGGAGGAAGGAATCATCCGTCTGCCAGGTCTGTGTCGCGTATGTCTGCGGGCTGCTTTCCGTGGAAGTTCGCCCCGTGAGCCGGGCACTCACTGCCCCATCCTGAGCTGTGTCCCCCGGGGCCCTCAAGGCAGCTGCCACTCATCCTGCGGGGCTTCCCTGGAAGTGGCGGGAGGAGTCACGCCAGGTGGATGCAGACGCGGGCCTGAGCCTGCCGCGTTGGAGGAAAGGGCTGAGGCCGTGGCCTGGGCCCAGGTGCGCGCGACAGCCTTGGCCTGGGCTGCGTGGGGGCGGGGCGCCCAGGTGTGCGCAGCCCGGAGAGTCCTGGAGGCTCCACCGTGGGCCCCGTGCAGTCATTTTCTTCGCCATTCTTTTGTTTCTTTGTCTTTTGCCTCTACGTTACCTGTCACTTTTCAGTCCTGTCCTGAGAGTTATTGGTTTCTGCAGCGTCAATTCTGACTGTGGCAGCTTCTAAAACACTTAATTCCTGCAATGGCATTGTTTTTCTCTTTAGTATAATATCTTTAATTAGGCCTGTCAGATCTATTTTAGTCTCATTCTTTTAACGTCTTCAGTTTTTTAACCTTTTCTTCTTTTTTCTCTCTAAATATGTGAAGAAATCCTCTGATTTCCTTGATTTCCAAAAAGGACGACTTTGCATCTTCCTTCCCCCGTCCCTTCCTCTCTCCCCCCTTTTTTCCACCCTTCTATCCATCCTTCCTTCTTCCAGAATGATCATGCATTTTTGAGTGTTTACTATGGCAAGTATGGTGCCAAGCATTTAGCACATCTTTTTTACTCCTATAACAAATGCATGACATAGGTACAGTATTATCTCAATGAAGCACAGAGAGCTCCATTAAATCACCCAAGGTCACACAGCTAGAACACAGAGGAGACTTCAACCCAACTGCACTTGACTCCAAATCCTGTTTTCACTTATTGAATGCTTTCTGTGTATCCATGCTTACTATGCCTTCCAGAATAGACCACATATTGCATTTTAACCTTGTTTATTCATCTAAATAGCGGCAGAAACTTGACCAAGTCACTGCATTACTTGTGCTCAATTTCCTCATCTGCGACACACAGAGTTTAAATGCATTTCCCACTAGCTCCGAGCTTCTTGGCTCTGTTTTCTCCCTCCCCTGCCCTGCCTTGGTTTTGGAGACCTAAC